>VXBT01002932.1:0-44770 GCA_013400235.1 Oriolus oriolus
GCGCGGGGCTGGGCAGGGCAGGGGGGCATGAGCTCCGGGCCGACGGACCGCGGTGAGCGCGGGTGCACGGGGAATGGGGTGTAAGGGTGGGGAGCGCGGCTGCCTCTCTGCCCCCCGGCTCCCGTGGTCGTGCTGCTGCTGCGTGTCCTCGGGCTCACGGCCCTCATGGTCTGGTAGTGTCAAACCAGAGTGTATCTCCGTGTCCGTGTCCACGAGTTTGCTGGGGGTGGACAGGGAATTAAAAACACGGAAGTGTTTTTACTTGAAGTTTGCTGCCTGAAGTAAGATATTGAAGAGCTTTCTTATGATACTTTTAGAGTGAAGGGGAGCTATGTTTGTAAAGCATTTGGAACATAACTGAAGTGAAACATGTTGCCTTCTCTCCTGGATTATGCTGTGGAAAACAGACTAAATATAGTTTATGTGTACTTTTCTTCCACATCCGCTCTGAATGAGCAGTGCTGGTTAAATAATTGCTAGTGGTAAACGTGCCACTGTAGTTCATATACACCTGCTTATGAAAATTACTTAATGCAAACACTTGAAATGTCCTGACATGTTACTTAAATAACATGTTAGAGTGAATTCATGTTTTGTTACTTATATCCTTAAATATGTGTTTAATTAGTAGTAGGTTTGAATACTTACTATTTTTATAGTAACGATTTTAATTCTCAGAAACTAGAAAGAGATACTTGTATGCTTTCTAGTTCTTGTTTTTAGTTCCAGAAAACTGCATGAGATAGATGTCTTTATTCTCTGTATTGACGTGTTGTGACATATTGTAGCTTTTTTTAATCCGTCTTGTTCTGTGGTTTTGTGTTGTGTGTTTTTTCTTGGTTTATGACCCTTTTTCTAATCTACTTTTTGACTTATTGAGACAGATAGATTGAACGCCTCTTAAGTCTTAAAAACCCCTTTTTTTCAGGACTTACTGCTATGGAGAAGAAGCTGGCTGAATACAAGTGTAATACAAATGAAGCAATTCAGCTGAAGCTAGGTAATACCACTTTTTAAATATTGAACAAGTGATACTGAAGTACTTTAGTACCTTTCTATGAAATATATACATGTATACATCTGTGTCAATTTCCCAGTTCTAGTCTGATTAATCATTTGATATTCTTAGATCGAATAACATGCATCTAAATTGTACAAGATGCCTTGATTTCATTTATATGCTGCCCTAACATGGTTTCTTAATTGAAGTTGATTAGTGGAAACATGCATGAACAGCTAGCAGGGCTTCTGTGGATAAACAAATGGAAGATGATGATCTGGTCATGCTCTTTTTTTTTTTTCCCCTCAGTTCGCTTTTCTGAAGATTTGGAGGATGACAACACAACATTTAATCCAGAGTATAGCCATCAGGTGTTTGGAGATGAGTAAGTTAAAGTTTCTAGATTCAAATTAATAGGTCCTGAAGAGGAAAGTTGCTTCCAAATCACTAAAAAACAAGAAATGTTGCTAATACTGAGTGCAGGGGAAGAAGTGCTGCCCTGGTGCTGCTGCTGCACTTGCTGATACAGGCCAGGATGCCACTGGCCTTCATGGCCACCTGGGCACACACTGGCTCATGTTCAGTCAGTTGTCAACCAGCACCCCCAGCTCCTTTTCCACTGGGCTGCTTTCCAGCTGCTCTTCCCCAAGTCTGTTACTTGCCACTGTGACCCAAGTCCCGCAGATCAACACTCCTGTCCAGCCTAGTGTTGTCTGCAATCTGGCTTAGTGAGCATTCAGATCACTGAAAAAGACATTAAGCAGGACTGTCCCCAGCACTGAGCCCTGGGGAACACCGCAGGGGAACAGCTGCCTGCTGGATTTAACTCCGTTCCCCACTGCGCTTTGGGCACGGCCATCCACACAGTGAACAGTACACCTGTCCAGGCTGTGAGCAGCCAGTTTCTCCAGGAGAATGCTGGTATCAAAGTCTCTCCTAAACTGTAGGTAGAAAAGTATTGTCTTTTACTTTGAGTGTACTGAATTAATTAGTGCTGAAGTGTCATTTATTATTTTCAGTAGAGTGATATTCAACAATCTGGCTATAGTTTAAAAAAAACCAACAACAACAACAAAAAAACTATTGAGGAAAGTTCAGCTGCATGTGTCTGTGGACTTCTTCAAGTAGTTATGTTTCTTAATTTCAATTTCATTTTGCAAGCATTTTAAATAATCCAGTTAGGATGAACTACCTGTATTAAATTTAATGAATTAGTTACGCTATTACACATCAACTGCAGCTATCATTGACAATAATTATAATTTTAGTAATCAGAGAACTCTCCAATCTGTTAGTATAGCTAACAAGCAAATTATTGTTCTGGCACTTATATTTCAAATTTTGAATTATGAATGTGCTACCATAGAAGAAAAATCTCAGTAAAAAAAAGTTTTAGCTATGCTTTAAAATAACAAAAAAATTGGCCTGTTTCTTTGTGAACATTACTATTTTATGCATTCTTTTCAGAAAATAAATTCTCTATTCTTCATAAGAGTATAGGGTTTGTGTTCAGGCAACTCATATTTTCAAATTGAAAATACGAATTGGATAACTATATAGAAACTGTCTACTAAAAGCTGCTTACATATTCCTACACCTGGTTATCTGTGCTTCGTACACTATAAATTGAAGTAGTTTATTCCAAAATATTATACTACACTGCAAAGTAATTTTTAATAAATGCTAGCGATCAATTAATGTAAATAACTGTTAGTGAGTTAAAGCATAAACACAGTATTAGCTGTTTCAGATATTCTCTCCTGAGCTGTCACAGTAAGGACACAGTCACTACCTTACTGAGTTCAGAATATTTCCATCAGAGGAGTGAAACAGTACAAGCAGTTTAAGGCATTATCTCTGCCCAGATAGTGCACATCCAGTTTGATTCCCTTTTCCTATTAGGAAGCTTACTTACTTTACTTTACTGGGAAGGATTATGTGAATGCCACATGAAATAAAACCACTGTGATGTGAATGTTTTATTATGTATAGAGTTCCTGGTTGTTATTTTCTCCTTTCTCAGTGAAGTTGCTTTTGGCTACAAGGGACTGAAGATCCTCTTGTATTACATTGCTGGAAACCTGTCAACACTCTTCCGCATTGAATACACATCGAAAGTAAATGAAAAGTTTGACTGTGTGGAGGTAAGTGCAGGTCTGCTTCTGTCTTTAACATAACATTGAGAAGGTTTACTTCGGTATGGACGAGAGTTCTAGGTTTAGTAATTGCCCACATAAACGTGATTTTCATTAAAAGCAAACAAACAAAGCTTTCTTTTGCTAAGCTAACAAAAAGATTTGAACTTCATCTACAGATTTCCCATTCTCTGACTACAGTACAATCAAAATTGTGTCAAACAGAACAGTCAGACGTGAGGTGCTGATACCAAAGCCAGTTCCACAAAATAAACCTCAACTTGGCACATCTATATTTTCATATTAACTGTGACCAGGAGGAGGACTACTAGCATTGATGGAGTTTATGATGGAGAGAATTCTGTGAGAAGGGAAAGGAGGTTTCTGTAAGCACTTAATGAGACAGTATGCCTGACTGTGTCTCGCTACACGTGAAGAACAAGTAAGGCAGAAAAGAGATTGTGAAGTTCTGCATGGGTATCATGTATGCTTTACATCGTACTTAAAGGAATGTGGTAGTACAATTACCTGCAGGGGTTTTTTTGGTCGGTTTTTCTTTTTCCTGCAGGTTTTCTAAGCTTACAGAATACTTGTAGAAGGGCTTTTTTTTTTTCTCTGCTACTGTCTATATGCTCTCTGAATATGACTTCAGGCTGTATTTAAGTTACTAATTTCACATTCATTGGAGTTTATTTAAATAATTGCAAGGAAAGGCCTATTGTAAAAGAGAAATACATTGGAATTACTTCATTAAATTAATTTTAAAGATTTGTCCTTCCTTGTTCTGAATATATTCAGTTCAACAGGCTAAGATCCTGGACATGTCTGAAATACTTCGGAGGCTAGAGCAACATGTCTCAGGAGTGAAAGGCCTGAGAAACATCTTCAATGTTATGAAGGTTATTTTGGAAATAAGGAAAAAAAGGAAAGGCTGTTGGCAATGTCGTAAACATATTAAAATCACATGGTCCAACCTTTCATCGGTATAATTTCAAAATAGTCAGAACAGGAATCTGCACCATAGCAGCTTTTTACTTCATCTATTTTCTGTACAAATGGCAAACCCAATTTACTTATCTGGAGGTCTAAACAACATCTGTCTTGACCTATGCACACTGCAACTTTTTTGATTTCTCAGAATGGTTGCTTTTTTCAAGCCATGTTTCCTATATTGAATTTTTTGCTCCAATTCCTTAAGGGATTGAGATGGGGACAAAAAAGATCTTTTTGAGCAACGCTTCGTATGCTTTCCAGACATTTACATGCCTTGACTGAAGGGGAGGGATGTGGTTGCTTACCTTGTGCTTCCCTTAGTGTTACTAGCACTGTACATTCAAATGGGCTGCTCATATTGCTATATCTAACCATATGTAGAAAAGAAGATACGGCTGTAGTCAGTGTTTTTCTGCATTTGTATTTGCTGTCAGTTTAACCACCCTAAGATATGCATTTGCAGAGGTTGGAACATAAGCTGTCATTACAGCAGAATGTTGATTTGAATGCATATTAACATTTATTTTTCTAAGTTAACTCTTTGCTGAGCTCTCCTCCTTGACGGTAATTATACTAAGATGCAGACTATCCGCCACACATGATAGATAATCTTGTGCTGTGAGTAGATGGTGTTTAGGAAAAGACAGCAGTTTCTGCCTTTACCATAGCTGGTTACAAGTAAGTTGATATTAGTGCTCCACAAAGTTATTCACAGCTTAGGATTTTGTATCCAAATACCCCATACAAGCCCGTTCAACAGCAGCTGGTTTTATTCTGTAATATGAAGTTTGATTTCATTAACTCTAAAGCAGCTGCTACTATCCCTGCCTAGGGACTGACAGAAATATTCATCCCAATACCACTATTTTTTTTTTCTCCAAGATCTTTTTGAGCACGAGGAAGTGATACAATCCTGAAATGTCAGAAGGTTGAACTCCAGTCAAATTTATGCATCTTAACATGGTCTAGGTCCATCTTAAAGGAGATGATATTACTGGGGAAGGCTCAGCAAAGTATGATCATGTTTTGAACAGAAGTTGGCACTTCATTTAGTGAAAGTAGACAGAATTTATCCCTTGAGTTGAGTTGATTCTTTCAAATAACTGAAGAGAAAATGCTTTCTTCCAGTGTAAATATTAATAGCAATGACCTCTGAATTGCTTGCTGCTTTGAGATTTGCAGCTGTTCCAGTATCTTCCTTTTCATCTGCGTTTTATGATGGGGTAGGGGCCAAGTACTTCACTAAACTCTACATCTTGCTTTGCAGCTAGTCTATACATGTGCTTTATACAAAAGTTAATTGAAAAGTATTGTTTCAGTGTTTGGTGTTTTTAATGTAATACCGCTGATCACTCCATTGCTCCCCACTGAAATACGTCCATACAATTTTTAGAGAAATTCAACTTTCAAATATGCTTCTATAGGTATTTTAAATTAAGTCACTTTGAAACAGCATCTGCATGCTATGCAAATGTCATAGCTGCCTATTAGTGCGAGAATAATTTCTGTATTGAAACTACCCAGAGTCAAATGTTATGTGCAAAGAGACATTACCCACTTAAACAGTCCTACTACAAATCAAGTGTAGTTAGAAGCCTATACCAAATTCCCATCACCTCACAGGATTCTGATTGTGAAGGCAACACGTTACAGGCAACATTTTCACGAGCCATAAGCTCAACAACTCTTGGCTGGCTTAATTCAGGTTTTTGCATGCTTTATTGTAAGTGGCTTTGCCTATGTTAAACATTGCTGTAGTAGTCAACAGGATTGTTTTTCTGAAGAGAAACTTGTGTACATCCATATGAGTGTCTTGCTCTGGTAAAATAAATTAACCTTTCACCAATATTAAAGAAATTAACAAGGGAAGGCAGTAAACACATTTTGGTAGCTCCTTGAATTATGGGCACCTCAGAGAGAAGTGTTTGAAAATGAATGTTTCCGTTAAAAAGTAGAGGTATTGATGAAATAAATTCTTTTTTATGTGGTTGATATATCCAGATTGCAGTATTCCAGGTCTTATTAACTGAATATTGCATGGCTTAAACTTCTGCCACTGCTCAAACTGAGGATTCTGTGATTTGCTCTCTAAGAAGGAGAGATGCTGTTAACCCAAAAAGTAATTGAAGACTATGGTTTCTTATGTCAGACCCCATTCCAAGGGGAGAGAATTTTTAGGAGGCAATAGGTGAAGATATGTTGTGGTTATGTAGAACCAAGAGGTATTAGCCAGTGCTTTATATGCTAAGCCGCTGTCATGTTTTAATTCCTTCTATTGTATTGAAAGCAAGACTTTTCTGTAGTGGCAGCCAGTGATGGATCTATTACCTTACAGGCTTTGAGCAGGTCACAGTTTGGCTTCCTCCTCACCACTTAGGAATAAACTTACACATGTGAGGGGAAGCAAAATTGCTTAAACATTATGTATATAGTACTTCCTACTGTATATTCACCCTTTTTAGATGTCATCCACATAGTCTGAGTTATTGTACTGTTGCTTGGAAATATGTTCTAATCCTAGATTATTTTTACATGCTTATTCAGCTATATAAAGTGCAAGTCACTACGGATTCTTAGTTGTGGTTTCCTACATCTCTGTCAGTAGTGCAGACTTAAGGTCTGTGTAAACAATGCATTTGCACAATTTAAAGAAAAAGGCATTTCCAAATTGTGTTTCATATAAATACGTTTTTTAATGTAGTTCATTGATTCCCAAGAAGTGACTGGTTTGGTGTAATGCCCTTAAATCATTAAGTGTAAAGAAAACGTGTTTTAGTTAATATTGGTTTATGAAGAATAGCAGAGGCTCCAACAAATTATCTTTGTGTTAAGAATGAAATGGTTAAAAAGATTGTACATGTTTTAACAGAGTTCTTACACCAAGTATTGTGGAGCTGTATTTTAACTGCTTAATAGCTCTTTCTCCAAATATAAATATAAATGTTGGTAGTACCAAACCATTAAGAATAAAACTTGTTTGTGCTGAACTAAATCTATCTTTCTCTACACTAAAAATGTAACTGAATGATAAAGTGCTATTCATTTGCAGGTGCATTGCTTCTGCTTAAGGGCCCATGGTTGAAAGGACAGGAATTAGTAGCATGTTGTATTAGCCTTTTGTAGTGTATTTTGTTCTAAGCATCTTAATTTCCCTGTTTTGAATGCTAAGTAGCAAGGGTCTTGGTTTTGAACTAATACCCATCATGCATGTAAACGGTGTGAAAGAGCTGCTTAGTAAGTTAACACAAAGTGTTCTTGTGTCCGTGCTTGTGGAAATAGATACAATACAAACATTACAGCTGAACTCACGGCAAACTCCATTAAGTAAAAACCTGGATTCATTGTCCAGAAGAAAGTTTGAATTGAATGTAAGCTCATTTTGTTGAATGTAATGTCAGGCTTTTAGGGGTTGTATTGAGGAGTATGGTTTTGTTAAGTTGAGACCAATTCATTAAGTTTTATTGCCTGGTGAGAAGCAGTAATACATTATTGTGAAGCTTCATCAAATATTCATGGTTAAAAAGAAGTAGTAAATGTATTCAATCAAGTGGTCTTTTGGGGGTCTGAAAAGGATTATCAAGTCTGCTCAGCTGATAGTCTCTAACTTTGGTTATCTGAAAAGAGTAATCTCTGAATTAAATTTTGGTGTCAGAATAATTTGTCTTCCACAGTATGTTAGACTACAGGTCAGATTTGCTGACAGTGTTCATAAGTTGTACTGTTTTATGTCAAACTTTGTTTTCAAAACTTTCTTTTATTAGGATGTGGGATGTGGTTGAGTTTGTGCTGTGTTTTGCAGCTGATTCTATAGTCAGGCATTTCAAGCAGGGGCCGTAAGAATGCAAGAGTGTGCTAGCTGTCACTTTCCTATTTGGGAGCTACTGGTTTTGATCTTTGTCCCTTTTTCTCTGCTTAGTTCTGCATCACCTAATACCTCTTGTAAGCTGCTTGTTTGGGAACCCGAGTTCTACAAGGCTGTGTAGCATAATATAGTCTTGGTGAATTGCTGTCTGGAAAGTCTTGGCTTCTGAACAGGCTGCACTTAGAGAATAGCTATCAACACTCTTAGTCAAACTTGGACAAATATACGATCTCTAAACATAAAAATGTTCATGAACTTAGGCTGTAGCCAAGAGCCTTTTGATGCTTACAATGGCTGAATTGTGACATTTCTGATCTCATCAGTGCAGCTCCTTTACTTGCTGGAAGATCACTAATGAACAACAAGAATGCTTACTCTTTCTTTTTCTTCTCTTTTTTTAATCACTGGTAGATATAGTATGTCTCATATATTCATTTCTTAAGCACAACAGTGACATCAATGCTGTCTTTTTCCAATCTTCCACCGATCCTTCCCCTTTTTGTAATCTCCAGGCAGATGATGTTGAAAGTAAAATTAGAGAAATCATTCCGCCGGGATTTTGCACAAACACAGATGACTTTGTATCTCTGCTGGAGAAGGAGGTCAACTTCAAGCCCTTTGGAATGCTGCTACACACATATTCTATCCATAATGAGGAAGCTGGTGAAGATATAACATATCAGATATACAAGGTATGAAAAATTAAGTTAAACTTCTGGTTTTGAGCAACCAAATTCAATTTTATTTTGCAGAGATGCACCTTCTGTAGTGATACTGCTATAGCGGATAAATACTATCATTTTACCCATTTATTAATCATAACACGCTTTTTCATGTCAGAGAATTTAATTAGGTTTTGCATATTTTTTTTCTTCTTGCATCTGTGATAGGTTTCACCTGACTTCTCCTGGCTTTTTCCCTAGGCTGACATGACATGTCCAGGCTTTCGAGAATATCATGAAAGGCTTCAGACGTTCTTGATGTGGTTTATTGAAACTGCTAGCTTTATTGACGTAGACGATGAAAGATGGAACTACTTTCTAGTGTAAGTACAGTTCTAAAGCAACAGTGGACCTTATTACCTCCACAAAGCCTGCATTTTAATTGTGGCTGGCCAATTATTGGAGCAGTATAATGATATTTTTCCCAGGAAAGAAAAACCATTGTTTGTGAGGCTTGAGTTTTCCTCCATTATGCTTTGGGAAAGCTTGAGAATAGAGCTGAATTAAATGCTGTTGTCCGTTAGAGCCCTGAATGTAGGCTTAAACAGTAAAATGAGCTTTGCCTGTGTTTTCTTTTACTTGCCACCTATTCATCTTTATAATAGGCAAGTGCACTGAAGTGCTGTAAAGAGGTCTGATTTATCCAAGTTGCTGCACACCAATTAAATGAATTGTACATTCAGAACATAGCAGGTGTACCCATTGGGCCCTCACAGAGTAGCTTGCTGACACTGAAAATTCAGTTGGAGAATGGAAAAGAAAATGGACACTGCATGGGAGCGCGACTGTAATTGACCTGCTTGGCTTTCTGTTTTATCTGCAGATTTGAGAAGTATAATAAGGATGGAGCTACGCTCTTTGCGACCGTAGGCTACATGACAGTCTATAATTACTATGTGTACCCAGACAAAACCCGGCCACGTGTAAGGTAATTGGCGGTGTAACTCGTGCCTTGCCTTTTATTTCAGAAGAGGGAACTGCTGAAGTTCCCAATACTTGTTTATAATAGTGTTGATTTGTTTAAAAAAATCCCCATTATTAGCTGTCTATGCACTGATTTATTTCATTGTTCCCTTCTTGAAGCGGAGGGAATCTCGAACAAGTTTTGAATATTTAACAATTTTAAGATTCCGTTAAAAATTACATTTTAACATGAAGACTACACGTACCTTAATCTAAAATGAAATACCATTTTGTTTTTAAGACTTTGCATTATGTTTGCAGATGCTTGTGTTTGAACTGAAAATGCATTCCTTTGTCTGTAGCCAGATGCTGATCTTGCCACCATTCCAAGGAGAAGGCCATGGTGCTCAGCTGCTTGAAACAGTTCATAGATACTATATGTCTTCTCCTGCAGTACTTGATATAACAGGTTTGTGTTAAATTTTTAATAAGCAGCTTTTACAGGTTGTTAGCCCACAAGCTTACTTTATGTTCATTTGTCTGAATTTAAAGCCTTTTGAAGATTTAGCTTCTGCTCAGTTCAGGATTAATAGTACCCTGGTTTACAGAAGTGTATATAATATAGCTTCTTAAATACTTTACACAGCACACCAGGAAAATTCAATCCCTAGTGTGAATGGATTACCAGCTAATTAACTATTTTATTGTGAGATACACAGCTGAGTTTGCCAAGAGATCAAGCTTTGTCAAATTCCTGTTCAACCTACCCTTATTAGCCAAAACTCAAACTTGAGGGGGGACACAACACACCTAACTAAAGTAGCATATTAATATTAGTGTGCAAGCTGAAATTTTACAGACGGTAAAAGTCTGTTGAGAACTTGTGCTCTAGGAGCACGTATTGCTGGCTGAAGCAATCCATGATATTAGATGTGTGTGCACAAATACCTAAAAATAAAAGATTGTGGAATTGGCAGATAAAGGGCCCATGTGCCTAACAAAAATAACATTGAAAATTGCCACAAGCATGACATCAGTCCTGTGGTTTCAAGTTTAGTATAGGAAGAAATGCAGTTCAAACACATGTTGACCATTCAGTTCTATGTGTAGTCTCATCCTGCTTAGAAATAACTCTCGATTCTAATTAAAAACCAATAGACCACTTGCTTTCATAATGTGTTGTTGCAGGATCATTGTAAAGTAATCCACCTCATAATTTCAATCCAGTTTGTGGAACCTATGAAGGTATAACTTAGTTTATGCTACAGGAACTCATGTGCATCATGCATTTACTTTTTCCTTTTAATAGTACAAACCTTTACATAGCTTTTATAATTGAGGATGAACAAAGTCTTAACATGGTACTGCCTAAATCCTATGTCATGTTCATGGCTCAGTGCCTTAAGTGCACGGTTGTAGCAAACAGTAAGTGTGCACTAAAATAGGGTTCAATTTTTTAATGGAATGAAGCAGGAGAAAGCTTGCAATATTCTACATGGCATTCAAGTTAAGAAAGTTAAGGCTTTTGCAGAATTATTTCTTGTCCTTTTTGAGAGGGACATTGGGCTTGGACAATCTTAATATGGCCAGGATATTTAGTTACATATCATCTAAAATTGTGAAATAAAGCCTTTAACCTTTATGGAAAGATGAAATTAAGATCTAGTTAATTTATTTGAAGAAGCTAATGATTTATTAATTAAAATTACTTCTGAGTTTCACATTTGCAACAAATATTTTGTTCGGCTTGAACCTTGTCATCCTGACACAAGCAAAAAATATGCTGATAGTGCTTACTGGACAGAAACTGCCTTATTCTTCTTTTAGCTAATCTGAGTGCAAAAGAATGAATCAATTTACTTTAATGTACTTCTCCAATCACTTTTGCAGGATAAATGCTATAAGGCTTTCCATACAAAATTAGGCCACTGATACACAATACATTTTAACCCAACCCAGAAAAATAACTTCTTAGTTGCGTGGTGCCACATATATGCAGCAAAAGCTTTTATCCCAGTCCTTCTTGGTAACTTTGTTTTGCTTTTGATCATCCTAAACCAGCAAATTTTAACAATTTACAGTGTACCTCAAAACTAAAGGAAAATGCAGCTGGGATATAACCTGGTTAGCAATAAACTCCACAGTGCTAGCTCCCAGAAAAAGGAGTGTTGAAGGGGAGGCATGGCCCTGCTACTTGTTTGTAGTGAGCTTGTCTAAAGCAAGGAAAAAAGAAATATATTCACAGTGTTGTACGTATTTTCCTTCTGCGTTAAGTAGTTGCATATGGGCTCATGCTGATGTTAACTGAGGCTAGTTCTCAATTCCAGTGGTTTTTTTCTAAAGCAACAGTTATGATAGCTATGCTGTCTTTAAGTAACTTGAAATCATGATCAGCTTTTGCTTAGGTCATTTCAGCCTTTTAATTTTGGATAATCTTGTCCGTTGGGTCCTCATACCTTTTCCTGCTTTCCTTGCTAACAAAGACTAACTCCTGGTCAATACATGTCTTCAGCTAGTTTACTTGTATTACAGTAGGATATTTTCACCAGTCTTTTCCCACATTTTCCCTTTTGCTTGTGTTTAGTAGTTCTACCACTCTGTCAAATATAGAATAGATTAAAGATACAAGAAAAAGGGTTTATTGACTAGTCTTCTTTTCCCAATGAATTAAATGGGTTTAAACAAGTCAGTTTCATAATACTGTGCAGCACCGCATACACAAAATATTAGAAGTTTTTGTGACCTGTTTGATGTCTATTGTCAAACATCTAAACCTGTGGTAAGTGCTTACAATTATGCACAGTTGTTTATATACTGATGAATACTGCATCTGCTGTTGTTTTCCATAGCTCTTTGTATTTACATACCAGAGATGAGAAAACAAATAATGCTGATAAGCTTCTTTTTTTATTCTTTCTAGCTGAAGATCCATCTGAGAACTATGTGAAGCTTAGAGACTTTGTTCTTGTAAAGCTCTGTCAAGATTTGCTTTGCTTTTCCCCAGTAAAGTTAATGCAAGGTTTCAGTCAAGAAATGGTGACGGAAGCTCAACAAAAATTGAAAATAAATAAGGTATTAAATCAGTACAGTTGTAGTTGGATATATTCTTATCAAACTAGTACAGTACAATTTAAACTTAGAGATGGAGACATGGAATTTACACACTGTGGTTTATTTTGACAGTTTTTAGGGATGTATCTGGAGATACATGGCTCATGGTTTTAGATAAATGCCTTTTTTACCTACAAATTCTGTTGTAATAGAATTTGACATGGTTTTGATTTCTTTCAAGAGTATTTGTGCAAATAAGTGTTGCTTTGGGAATGCAGAATGCTAAAGTGGCAAACAACTTACTAATGCAACTCTAAATACTTGGAGTAAAGAGTTAAACTGAACAATTAAATTTGCTGGTAATCTTAAGTCATTAAACTCATTTTTGAGTATGGTAGTGAAATAGCAGAGTTGCTTAATTAAAAATGTATTTGAATGTGGTTTAGTGAAGACTTTAAACCTTGAGGGATGGGGACTGTGAAGCCATATTCAGATGTGTTCATGAAAATGGTGTAGCTTATATAAGGAAACTGCATCTGCAGCCTTCTATATTTTAAACCTGAAAGTATAAATAAGTTTTGTTTGGTTTTTTAACAATATATAAACATGTGCTAGTGTAGCAAACAAACCGCTTAATTTTTGTTCTGTTGTTCAGCAAAAAAATACTGGGTCTTAAATTCTGTTTTCATACAGATGCAACAGTTAATACTAATATAGTATCAACATAGTGGTTTTTTTTCTCCCTAGACATCACACTTTCTGGGCCTGATGCCAAAAGCACTTCAGTTTTTGCATTTACTGTTTAATTTTCTTCCCTAGTAAACAGAAAACTTTAAATATTGTTGTTTCATTTTCGTATTTAGAACTTTCAGGGGTCCTTGTGAAGGGCAGTGGATATATGTGGATCATTAAAATTAGCAAAGTGGACACTGATTGGTGTTGCTTAATGTCACTCTAGTTCCAGTTCTTGTTCTTAGAAGTGTATTTGGACTCTGGCTTCTGGACTTTCTGCTGTTCACTTAGAGCAAGTCCTTGAAGCACCTCTACAGCTGGTGCAACACTTGAGAGATCAGACGCCGGCTGCATGGACGAAAATGGTTTTGAAGTTAAAAAAAAAAAATGTTTATTCATTGAACCCACCAGATAGGAGGACAGATTTGTCCATGTCCCTGTCTTCTGATAAGATGAAGAATTACTCTCATATTTCAGTATTTCTCCACTTGGAGTTCTGTTGAGTGACCTCTTTATTCAGATGTGGTTTTTATTCTCCTTTTTGTTCATTAGCAACACACAAGACGAGTTTATGAAATTCTCCGATTGCGTGCAACAAATATGGGTGATGCAGAACAGTCCAGAAGCTATCGGTTGGATGTTAAAAGAAGACTGATTGGGCCCTATAAGGTGTATATGACTTAAGTATCATTTAATATTTATTTCAAGGCTAATTATACTTGATTTTACTTTCATTTCCATAAATGTAGTTGATGCCAATTATGTTGCCAATCAACTACCATTAGTTATGCAGTGTTCAACTGCATATATACAGATGCAGAGGACATTTGTACACAGCAGCACTGAAGATCCTGTGTTTGGCTCCTGACTGTTTCCTGCCCAGTTCCAGCAGGAGGTTATTATTGAGCTTATTCTGTCTAGCTACCAGTGGCATTATGCCTAGGTACTTTTAAGGGGGAAAAATGGTCAGTTTCCTGAAGAGGTTAAAAACATCTTAAATAGACAAGCCAGAAATTTGAAGAGAGGTAAAGTTTACACTGCAGACTAGGTATAGTTTAGATTGCGGTTCTAATTGTTTGCTAGGTGTTAAGAAAACAGCTTGCTAGAAGTAATCAAGTCATGTCAACATAGAACTCCATGCAGATGGAATATAAAATAATACTGGCAGTAAAATTCAAGCAAATACTAAACTTAGTACCAAGTAATTTTCTTAGTTCCTATTAATTATGCATCCTAGGATTTTCAGTGTGGTTGGTCTGTGTTGCGTGAACTGACCCTTTGAGATACAGATTTAAAAAATTATATCCTAGTGGCTAATGGCATCAGTTTTTTGTCTCAAGAGTCAGAAAGGCCACAAATAAATCTAGGTTTATTGCTGTAACTAGCATGTTAGCTACTGTTGTCAATTAAGTACTTGCTAAGCAACCCAAAATCCTGTATATAAAGGTACACAGAGGACGAGGAGTACCTTGATTAGTTTGAAAGCCTTCCTAAAGTGGCATTTACCACGTTAGACCAAAATAACAAACATTTGCTTGTAGTCATGTTGGGCTTACAGGGACTGTTAGTAGAAACGAGAGGCCAGCATTGTATTAAATACCTGTCTGATCTGGTCATAACTTCACGTCATGCTGAGTGGCAGGACCTTAATCAAGACACACTCTCTTTCACAATGGTCTTGTCTCATTTGCTAAGTTTCACCCAGTGTCCACTACAAATAAGGTGATTTTTCAGCAACTGTTTTTCATTACTATTACATGATTTCAATTCACTCACACAACACTGAGGTCCTGTAGGCAAAATCCAAAATTCCATAAGCAGCTTCAATTCTAGTACTTCTAGCAGGTGTTTCCACTTCAGTCTTTGCACACAATAAGTGCATGGATAATGAATGGATTTTGTATTGCTAAATATGCAATATTGCTACTTTAGAACATTGCATTTTTAGGTTTCTTGTTATTTCAATGTGGATTCAAAAGAATCCTTAAAGCGGCCAACACTTTTTTTCCCCTGATCTTAAATTTCATGTTCTGAAGTAGTCATGTTGTTTATGGTAGTTCTACCTAGTAAATAGCTTACTCAGACACTCACTTTAAACAATTTCCATTAAATTTTCGTCACAGTGCTGTTTTCAAAAACTTTACAGAAATGTAATGAAACTAACTTTGAATATAGAGAGGGTAATTTTGAGGGCGGAACCAACCTTCATATAATCAGGAATATTACAGCATACTCTAATACTGGTATCATTTTATTACATAAACTGTTAGATAGCTTCATTTGAACAGTGCTGTACAGATGTAGAATAATTCCAAGTTTACACTACCTGAGTTTAAGAAAAATGGTATTCCATGTTAGAATTATTTTCTGGCTAACAGTAGCAGTGAAAAAAACCTATATGCAGAAACCTCAGGGGAAAAACATGTAATAATACATCTATTCCCCTTGAAGTTGTTACATTAGCAAGGAGGCAGTTGCTAAAGATACTGAGACCTTTATGTATGTGGCATCACTAGATTGAAAGGACTGATGCAAAAGGATGTGTTGCTCTCTGTATAAGTAGTGCTTATACAGGAAATAAAATATTTGGTATATTAGTGAACAGGGCATCACTCTACAGTAGTTTAAAAGGTGAGCAGCTTGTGAAATGTCAGTTTTACTGTGGCTTCTCCATTTCTGACGAACTCTGCTATTTATTAGTGAACTGTGCTGGTAGACATGTCTCCTTGATCATGTCTTTGTTCTTCATGTCATCCCTGTTGGAAGTAAATACCACTGCTGGGCTGCTTTTCTTAATTGTAATTCTTTGTGTGCCACTTGAAGAGAATATGCTTATCTGCCCAGCCCAACAACTTGCTCCCAAAGAATCCTTGAAACTTCCCAGGTAAAATGTTACTGATGGCAGTTTTCAGAATCTTGTGTACCTGGATATGCTTGTAGTATATTTAGCGGGGAAATGGATATTGAAATGAGTAGTTATCTCAAACATGCAAAGAGAGCTTGCTTTTTAGCAGGAATCTGGAACTTAACGACGGCCTAATGCTACAGTATCAGATGTGGTGAGCATTTAAAAGCTGGCACCCTTTTTTCAGAGCTAATGTTTATAACCTAAACAGATACTGCTGTTAATTAGTCAGACTTTGAATTTATTCTAGAATAAAGCTTTAATTGTTCTAGTGACAGAAGCTTGGCTAGAAGATACTCATCTCTATTTTCATTTGGGCAGCTCATCATAAGTTTTGAGTATCTTACTCATTTTGACTACATAGAGCTAATGTGAATCTAGAATTTAAACATCTATGCTGCTTTTCACATCCTTTCGACAAAGAAAAGTTTCTTGAGTATTGGCCAGAAACGTGCCTGAAGGCCTCATCAGGACTTAAGTACAGAACCTTCTTTCCTGAACTGAACTTGGCCTATCTGTGGAGTCTTTGGGAGATTCTAAAAGTTTTTCTGGTCTTATTCATTTACAGTTTACTGTAGTTTCCACTCCTCCCTCCTGACCCTCAGCATCAATCACAGAAAGAATACAAATACTCCTTTGAGACATAAGTGTAAAATTAGAGCACAGAAGGGCTTTGATTTTGAG
Source organism: Oriolus oriolus (assembly GCA_013400235.1). NCBI lineage: Eukaryota > Metazoa > Chordata > Aves > Passeriformes > Corvidae > Oriolus > Oriolus oriolus. The sequence goes on from VXBT01002932.1 coordinate 16,988, forward strand.
ACTGTTAGAAATAGAATAATTTGGTGGAATTTTGTTGGGTTTTGGTTGGTTTTTGTTGTTTTCTGATTCCTTAGGCATTGCAAAGATTTATTGGTAAGATAGCAGGCATACATAATGCTTTTTTTTTTTTTTTTTTAAATGAAATATTGAATGCTATTCTGCTTTTACAAAGCAAGAGAAGACTGAAGAATGGAAAGTACCTGAAGAACTGAGTAGTTCAGAAATAAATATCAGCTGTATAAAAGTATATCTGGGTAAAGAAAATACAAAAGTATTTTGAGGTATTTTTAAGAAAGAGGTAAAAATCACATGTGACAGAGCGAGGACAGTTTATCATCTTCTGTACAAATACATTTATGCTTATAAATAATCTTACTGCATTTCAGTGCTGTTACGGCTAGTCCCTGGTAACTTGAATAATTTGTAAGAATTTTTGAAACTTTTCTGTGTACTGGAGGCTTAAAATTAATTTTTGATAGTCAGTTATAGGGAAATTAATTGGCTGAACAGTCACGTAATGGGACACCAGTATAATTAATGTCAATGTAGGACTAAATATCCTGGTCAGATTTCTACAGTCAAGTTTCTTGTCCCATACATCTTCAATAGTAGATGTACTGTTAGACCTAATCTGTTTGGTTAAAGGAACAACATTTGAAACCATTCTTTCCTTCACTAGCTCATTGGCAATACAGAAACTATGAGCCTTTAACAGAACAAATGTACTAATCAAACATTGTTACTGCTTCTCTTGGGATTAGGGACATCTTAAAGAACTAGATAGTGAAATGGAATAAATTTTAATGAAATACCATGTTCTTGATAATTACTGGTTGTGTTCAAACTACTATTTGTTTGATTGCTTAGAAAAAACAGAGAGAACTTGCCAAGATGAGAAGGTGTCTAAGACCAGAGGAGATGACTAATCAGTTGAACCAAATAGACCTAAACTTGCAACGTGAACAGTTAGAAGAGAGCTTCCAACAGCTTGTTTCAGATTACCGAAGAGTCCTAGAACGACTTGCACAAGCGTGAGGATCCTGCCTGTACAGGAAACTTGCAGATATCTATACAGTGTTGTAAAGCACATCCTTAATTGCCACTTAACTGCAAAAAATCTCATGTGACGTTTTAATCACATTAAAGGTGACTTGTGTTTCTGTGCATTTTGAATATTTTCTATTTTTGTGTTGTAGATTTAAAAATGTTGTACTTTAGGTTTGGGGGCACTTCTTGATGAAATAAACAATGTAGATTCTCAGATACAGTGTTACTTCAATTGTATGAATTTTCTTTTCCCCTTTTGTTTTGATCAAGAATTAATATATACTTGAATAGCAAGTTAATATATAAATCTAAGCAATCTCTTAAATTTCTCCTAACTTGATTCTCCTCGGCCTGTTCTCCTTGGATCCTATTGTACGGTGTAGGGCCTGTGCAGGTTTAATGTCATATGAGCAGGTTACAAGATTGGTTCTGTGGTCTCTCAGGTGTTTCCTGTGTACAGACTCTCTACCCTTTGCTGAAAGTGGATCCTGCTGCTGGAAGCTAACAGACCCATTCTGTTTAAGTCTTTAAAGAGCCTCAAACACAGTCTTTCTTAAACCCTCAAGTTTTCAGGTTTATGATTTTCAGGAAGATACTTCACAGTTGGGGAACCAGCCAAGACTTTGTGAGGACTCCAAAAGCACTTCTACTGGTCAAAGAAACATAAATCTGTAGGAAGCAAGTGCCTTTATATAGTTCCTTGATTCTGTTCTGCTATCCATTACTTCTCAGACCTGAGGTTAGTTCTTAAATATCCTGTCAGTCCTCCCTCAAAGGAATAAATTGTTATCTTTTCTGGTAGTTCAGACTTTAGAGAAATTAATCTGAGTAAGGATCATTGACATTTATTAACCATGTTTGAAGGTCCTAATGGGATTCAGGTCCAGCTTTCAAAACAAGAGTTTGTAGGTTGACAGTTCTCCACTGTCTGATGTGATGTGGAGGAAGTGATGTAATTTTTAAGTGTTTAGAACCTGTGGGGTTTTTTGTATTTTCTATGAAATTATTTTTAGAAATTTTAATTCTGGGTTAGGATATCTTGTCTGTATGATATGTCTTTCATCTACTGTAGTATCCAAATCTATTAATCAATAGTAACAATTCTTAAAAGACCTTTCCTGATAGTAGTAATAAGGCTGAGGTTAAGTTGGGGAACTTGGGGTTGGTTTTTTTACTTTGGTTGGTTTTGGTTTTTTATTGAACATGTTCAGAAGTGGAAAAGCTGAACTGAAGAATTGTGCTTAAATTTGGATCCTGCATAGAGGTCCAGGATAATTGTGGTGCTTCTGGGGCAGCCTGCACTAACACTCCCTGATCTTAAGCCATTTAAGAAACTGTAGGACTGACAAGAAGAAACACTGCCTAATGGGCTATTTGCCCACTTAGAAATTACTGAGCCAGAAAGCACAAAATTGCTTTCCTTAATCACAATTTCCTTTTGCTATTCACAAATAGTGAAACTTCTCTCACACAGTGATGAGGGCAGATTTATTTTTTCATAACATACCAGATTTTTTTTTTTCTTTTTATGTTGGCACAGTTGAAAGAGTTTGAACTAGTGCTTCCAGTTCCTTTAGTGGTTTCGCATTCCAATATGGTCTTGGGCACATTCTAAGATGTTGGAATGTGCCTGTGAACTGCAAAACTTCTGGGCAGCAAAAATAGGAATAAAAAGCCTGTTAGAAGTCTAGAAACTTTGAATCCTTCCATCCTGCAGCAGATTACAGCTTCTGCAGCTCTGCTGCCAGGAAAGACCTCGTGAGTACACCCTAATCCATTACAGTAAATTAAGCCAATTATCTGAAGCAATCTTCATCAGCAAATTAAACTAGCCCTGCTGACTTGCCTGAAGTGGTCTTAACTGTCTGGACTATCCTTTCCCTTGGCAAAGAGAAGGAGGCAATAATCTTGTTGGACAGCTAGAATACTGCAGCAGCTCTTCTGACACTGCTTGGGGGGTGTATGCCAGTTTCCTTCAGTAGGCTTGTGGGGTGCATCTGTTTGAGCTAACATTTTAGAGACTATGCATTCATGGTAAAATTGACTAAATACCCAGATTTCAGGATTCTACTAGACAAAATCCTAGCTTGCCAGTCTGGATCTTTTGTTCATAATTTTCATCAGGATAAGAAATTTCACCTACATATGAACTGCAAGATGCTTGTGTCAGAAGTACACACAGCAGCAACTCCAGCTGTTCAGTGAGTCATACTGTGAAATAAAAAGTTTAATGCTATTTATAAAAGTTTAGTAAGTTTTTTGTAATGGCTTGTATTAACGTAACTAAGAACAGGAACCTCCTACTATATTTAAACAAATACTTTGTGGTGTACTACACAACTAGTGTCTGACTTTTGATGCTGAGACCTGTGAACTACTAACAGCTGTCTGTATGGAATTGCAAGTAGATACTGGAGGGGTTCAATTGTGTGGATTTGTGAGCTGACAAATTAACACTGAGGCTTAGTAGCAACTCTTTCACTGTAGATGTTGGGAGCATGAGAATTGGATAGCTGAAGCTGAATGCTATTGGAGCCCTCTCCTATTCTGGGCACAATATGATGCTAAAATAATCCTGGATTAAAAATATCTTTGTTCAAATACTTAATCTGTTATCCTAGGTTTCTTAAGCTGCTATTGTTCTTTTCAGTTATTACTAGCTAACAGAAACTTAAAGCAAACACTAATAATGGTCTTAATAGGTTTATGTGACTTTTTTTCTGCATTTTGGTGAAATCCAAATTCTTCAGTCACTTCACTCAAATTTCAAGTGAAACTTTGCACAGCATACTGATAAAGCATTTTAGAGAGGTTTTACATTTGAATATTCTTTTTGGAATGTACGTAAGATCTGTAAGGATATTTATAAAGTTTTTCATTGTAGATGCTTCTGGCATTGGGATGCTGGTTTGCCCTTCCATCACTTACAAATCCAGCCACGGCAACAGTGACTCTACTTCAAGAAAATTCAGTAGGGTATCTAAAATAGTGAATTTAGTTCAATGGGCAGACACGAGGGGTTTTCTTCCAATGTAAAGCTATTGTCAATGGTGCTAATACAAGATTTTGTACTAAGAGGTAAATAAAGCTCTGAAAAGTGTTTTACGTTCAGAAACCTGGGTCAAACTGTTCCCTTTCACGTATTTTGAAACATAAAAGTTACCTACTGCAGATACTAAGAAACAACTTCTTTCTCAAAAACTAATAATCTCAAGAAATACAACAGAATACCTATAGGTTCAGAACTGAGAAAGCAAGCTACCAGAAGCTGCAGGATTTGAAGGACACTAACTGCTGTAGTTGGGGGAATAAAGGTCTGTGTGTTGCTGGAAGTGTCTTGGGCAGCAAATGTCTTTGCCTCCTACGAACCAACACACAAAGCTGCTATGTGGCAGTTTAGGCAATTCAAGACTGACCTATTGTCTCTCTCTGCAATGTCAGCAGGAGGGTAAGCAGCCCATAATGTCTGTATGAAGGATTTGTGTGCGCTTATATAGATTTTTTCAATTCCGTTTTTTGTCTCTCACTGAGACTTTGTTGCTCTTTATGCTTCTCCTTTATCATATTTTATGACTGTCAGACACTAGAAAGCTTGAAAATCTTATGTTGCATATTTTGCCATTTTACCTTTCCTCACAGTGTCAGTTCTAACCTGCTTCAGTATCAAACTGTTAGAACTAGAAATACCTGTTACATTGGTAAGCCTATCATATAAAACCTTGTTGTTTCGGCTTTCAAATTTAAAATTATTCTGTAATGCTACTGCTTTGTGAAACATTGCTTGCTAGGGTAACTTGGACTTGAAGTTGAAAAAAGACAGCATAGTAAAATATTAACATCTGTATCTCATAAGGAAGTATGTGTTGCAGGTATTTCCGTTTTCTGAAGAAACACCAGCCTAAAGTCATTGGAAATATTTTTCCCCGTGCTGTCACTAATTTCAGTTGGTTTATACTGCTAGCTCTTTTCTCCAGTGATCAGAAAGATTTCAATCTAACCCTGAGTTCTTTCTACTAAAACATTTCATTTACAAAAGGCAGTTAACCACACCAGTGACAGTATTTGGAACTGTGAGGCTAAAAATTTAGTGCAGCCAGTAAAAATGGAAGGCTATTACACAAAGCAATACAAATAGATGCAAGCTCAGCTCAGTCAGGGCATGCTATCTGCCATCATACTGGCTTGTAACTGGTGGGAAAATTGTAGGAATGAGCTTGCCTCCCTATCACTCATCTTCTTTACAATGTAAAAAGAAAAATAATACAAATACCAGTTTCTGCTCATAGCTACTCATTCGAATGCATGCATGCTTACCAGGTTCTTTGTTCCTTGCGCTAAAGCCTTCAGTAACACGTTGCAAGAAACAAGATTACACACTGTGCATCTGAGCTTCCTTTTAGATCTAGAATGGCACGAGCTCGTGTACAAAGGATCGTTAATCTAACAGTTTTCAGATTTCTGTGTTCAAAATGTTTTTAATTCTCCAGACTAGAGGCAGAGAGAAAAGGGCGAAAAAATGTCCCACTTTGCCTCTTCAAAGCTCATTTCACATATAAGGCTTGCACCCAAATTGGAGGAATCTCAGGTAATGACACAATGAAGACAAAGCCTTGGGAAGAGGATTCAGAATTCCCTTTACAAAAAATCTATATAACAGGAGCAGTACTGTGCACTGTTTTTTTCTGAGAATAGCACTAGCTTCTTTCTTTAGTAAATAAAGAACATGTAATGCTGTAAACATTCCTCACACAGGAGGTATGTTCTCCATTTGTGGTTGTTGCACAGTTTGAGCTGAAGAGATAAAATGTAAAGAAAATCTAGATCAATGGGAAGAGCTTAACATCCCTTTTTTTGTTTCTAAATGGTAGGGCGATAAGGAAGGTGTTCCATGTTCAATAGCTGCTATTTTTAGATGCTTCCTTTTCTTCTAGTTAGGCTTTTCTCTGAGCTATATGGGTTGTTCATGTTTTAAAACTTCATAGTTTCATGGAAAAGAGAAAGTCTTTGCCTAGAATGATTTTAATATGATAGGGACCTGTAAATATGTTGTTTTTCTTTCCCTAGAGCTGTGATTTAAGTTTTATTTGCTGTAGCTTTACCTGGTTATATATACTTTGTATCACTGATGTAGGAGGTTTCTGGGTTTTTGCAAGCTCAGGGCTCCAAACTGTCTCACCCTGGATCAGATGAACATCAATGCTGAAAAAAGAACACCTATTTGTGATTAGAGCAGGACCCAAACAGCACCAGCCTCATCAGCAAGAGCTGCGGTGGAACTAAATCATCTTTTAAGACTATTTTAGATAGGAAAGTCTAAGCCTAACCTCAGAAGTATCCAGCTGCTATACTTAAACTAGAAGCGTATTTCTATATTGTTCTATATAAGATTTCACGTGTACATACGATGTAACTTGTCTTACAGGCTGTTACAGACTGCTTTGAAACTTGCATGTAAAAACCTAGCTTTGTGTCTCCTTTAGTACACTTCTGCTTATTTTAATATCAGCCTGCCCAGTTTTGGGAGGAAATAAAGTTGAGACTCTACATTTAGTCCTTGGTGGCTTTGACAGCACAGAACCAATGTAAGTGAGATGGGATGCAAAACATTCTTCAGGGAGAGTCTTTCACACAGACATGTTGAATAAACCCTGGGCTGAAAAGTGATTTCTCCAAAGCTGCCTCTCAGCCTGAAGCTCGGGACAGCTTGAGACATCACCGTCCATCTTAAACATTTCAGGGGATACGTCAAATGTAACCAAAAGACAATTATACACATGAAGAAGGAAGTGATGTATTTTGTTTTGGTGATAGAACTTGAACAGAGTGGAGTATGATTTTTTTTTCAGGTTTGCTGTGTTAGGATCTAGTGTATCTCTCTTTTCAGAGATATTCATCCCCACTTTACTGCTATAAAGGTCCCAAAAACTATATTCTTTGTTTATATTTCTTAGTACAAAGAGAAAACCTGCATCTAAGCATAAATTAGAGACTACTGAATAATGACTGTTGTTAGATTTAAGATTCATCCAGGGACTGCAAAAATTACACGGTTCACTTGAAATGTAATTGATCGTAATTTGATTGATCCCCTCTTGTTTTCTGGCATGCAAAAAAAATTGGTCCAATCTAACCACTAGCCAGTACCTACAAGTATTTGTGAAATAGCCTGACACTCAAGGACAAGGTAATTACAAAGGTGGTAGCAGCATAACTGGAATTGCCTCCATTTTGTTATGCCATCAACCAATTTTCAGGCTGTTACTGTAAGGAATTTGTGTCTTATAGCTGCAGACAAAAGCCAAGCACTCACTTCATTTTCTCTAACAGTGGCCTCATTCCACTGAGTAGGAAATACTTGCTGACTCAAATAAGAAAGGTGAGACTAGGCTACCTTAGAGCTCTCTGTTTCTCTCCTTTAGTGACAGTTGAAGAAAACATGGTGAATTACTCATCATACATGGATACTTTCATGTGAAGTGTGCTGTTCTCTTTAAGCACACACAAGCACACCCACTCCAGAGGATACACAGTTGCTTAGGCCAAGCAGCAGAACGTGTGATTGCTTTACACTGCACATTGTTGTTATAGAACTAGTGGTTGAGTGTCTGAATTCCTAAAGCCTTGCCACGATACAAAAGAGGATAAAATGATGCCTAATGCAATTCAAACTCCTGCAAGACCACACAACTTTGTAGAATTAGGAACAAAGTGAAGACATGTGCATTTCGGCCCTGCAAATGAAATGTGTGCGTACCTCTCGCCAGTGAGAAGCGGGTAATGGTGCTCACGAGGTGTTACTGGTCAGCGTAGCAACGCTTTCTCTACATTTATTTCTATATCTTTATTTCTGTGGAAGTCTTTTCATTCTCCCCTCACTGAATAATGATGGTGAAATATGTCAGTTCATGCACAATGTGGCTATAAGTGGAATGTTTCATTTTTTTGAGGCAGTGCAAGGTATTGTACTGATCTCTAAACTACAATGTGGTCTGGATATAAGCTGTATGATAGGTTGCCTACCATGCTGTGGCAGCTGATTAAGAGATGCACTTTTACTAGCAAAGTCTAAGAGGATCACAGCATATTTTTTTCATCAGAGAATGCCTGAAGTTTGTTCCTTAAAACCAGAAATGCTTGAAGTGCAGCTTTTAAGTTCATACTTTTTGGGGGCTTTTTCCAAAGTACCTGTAGGTAACTATGCTCAGCATTCCCATCTGCCTTGGGCTTTGAGTCTATTCTTCTTAACTAAACCTTAAAACCTGTACGTGGGAAGATAAAAACTACTAATGGCTATACCAGGAGGTAAATAAATCTGGAGCTAAACAGCCTTAGTTCTCATTTGACAGTTTACTTACTTATCCCAGAGGTTACCACTGTGTTCGTACACATGCGTGTATGTAAGGATACAAAGATCGTTACATGTGTGTGAGGATGTAAGAAAGGATACTTGTATTACTTCTACATTTTGGAATGCATCCAGGTGGGTTGTGAATGTCTCCCGAGAGGAAGACGCCAGCCCTTCCCTGGGCAGCCTGCTCCAGTGCTTTGCCGCCCTCAGCATAGAGCCCTTCCTCATGTTGAGGTGAAACTTGTGTTTTAGTTTATGGCCATTGCTCCTCATCCTGTCACTTGGCACCACTGGAAAAGGTCTGGCACCATCCTCTTGGCACCTGCCTTCGACCTTTTTCTTTGCATTAATTCGATCCCCTCTTAGCTCATAAAGAGTAGTTTATATTTTATACACAAACGTACAAGTTGGGGGGAGGCGGGGAAGGTGGTGGTGTTTCTTTGCTTGCTTGCTTACTTGGGTTAGTTGGTTGGGTTTTGTTTATTTTTTAATGGAAAGAAATTATGAGGTAGCTCCAGCACTCATGGGATAGTACCGAGTCCCACTTTCGACAGTTCTGTGTCACTGCCATGTCTGCGGCTGGCGGAAGGAGCGGTCACCAATCCCGCTAGGGATGCTGTCGAGCTGAGCAGGATGGGGGCCGTACAGAAGGGCAGTCAGCAGCACCTCAGGGCACCAAGGAGCCGCGGCGCGGTGCGGCTTGGCCCCGGCAGGGCGGGTCCGGCCCCGCCGCCCTCACACCCGCGCTCGCGCCGGCCGAGGGCGAGAAGGGGGCGCTCCCGGCCCGCCGCCACACACGGCCACGTGACCGCCTCACATGGGCAGCATGGCGGCGCCCAGAGCCGCCCGCGCGCTGCGGAGCGGAGGTGAGTGCGCGCAGCCGCCGGGGTGAGGCGCGGGCCCGGCCCGGCCGCCGCTCTGCCCTTGTCGCCGGCCTCCGCCGCGCCGCTGCTCAGCTGGGGCTCGCCTTGAAATCGAGGAGCGAAAGGTCCCGCCGCCGCGCCTGCCGAGGGCTGCGAGAGAGCGCTCGTCCGGGCGGGGGGCGGCGTGTGGCGGCGGGGCCTCGCAGCAGCGGCCGCAGCTGTCAAGTCTCGGCTTCTATTAAGGCGTGTTCCCCCGGCGCTGTTTTCGGCGTGGGGCCGGCACACGGCAGCTCCCGCCGTCCCGGGGCCCACGCGGTGCGGTAGGGCTGCGGGAGTGTTTTGCTCTAGTTTTGCTGTGGTGATTTTTGCTGCTGAAATAATCTGCCATAAGTATACGTGTTTCTTCTGCCAACCCGCTCAACTGCAGAACTTCTTACCTGCTGGCACGCCCGTCTGTGTAATGGCTTTTCAGGGCCCGTTGTCCCCCGTGCCCTGAGGTTCTCTGAAGAGCACTTTTTGTTCCACATAACCTTTCACAAGCGAAGGTCGTGTGCCCATGTCCTACATCCGTCTTCAGCCCCACGCGCTCTTAAAAACCCAATGTCTGTCATCCAGTTAAAAGAACCAAGCGAATAAAATTTGGTAAGCCTTCCTACCTTCCCTTCAGGCATCAAACCTTGTTCAGCTTCCCTAGGGGATATGCTTTTACAGAGACTTGAGAAAGTGAAACTGTCATAGTTAAGACAAGACTGATTAAACTAAATCCGATTTTCCCCAAATTGGACAGTTCAGTATAATTTAATTTGCAAATACTGAAAAACGAAAGTAATTTAAATTAGGTTTCTGTTCACCTAAGGGTATCTGTTCTACCTAAATGGAACAAAATTACTTTTTTATAGCCGTTTTTGTTTTGGTTTTTTTATATAGCTGATATTGTGTTTTTATAAATGATGAAAGTTTTCTTTATTATGGAATTGTTTCTACATAAGTGCATTGGAGCAGCAGAGATCTTGGAAGTTTGTATACTGCTTAAATGCTTCCTCCACATATCAGAAGGACCTAGGCTAGCCTAAAAAAACCTCTTTATTATATTTTAAAAAGAAAATTAATTGACTGAAAGATATTAGGAAGCTAGAAAGTACTTTTCAGTAGTCATGTGGGGAAATTACTTGAATAGTCTCTGCCTTGCTAATGTCAGAATTCAAACTTTTTCAACCCAAGAAGAAGGCACACAACTCTTTTAGGGTGTGAGTGGTTTCCACAAACCTTTGTGAAATTCTGCATGCTCAAATGCTGCATTTCAGAGTGGACTAGCAGTGGGTTGAACTGTATTTTAGCTGTCGCCTTTTCTTGGAGAGTATTCAAAGAGAATTTTACAGGTGATGCACTGAAGTGTGAATTGGATTATTGTTTTGTAAAAGAAAACTATGAAATGTCCAGAACACAGACACATCGAGTCACTGTCACGGTTTGTAGTTGGAAATAGTATGGATTGTCTGCTGGTTCACTGGCTTGTAAATGGTCTAATTAGATATTATCACAGCTTCAGGTGTTATAATAATTGCATCTGTGATACTTTATTGGTAATAAAGTGGAAGACATGCAAGAACTGCATTTATGTCTACAATTCTATCTTAGATGATTTAAAGCATAGTAATCTCTTACAGATCTATTTATTTTATGCAGGTAAATTATTGTAGAGTAGAAGCCCCTAATTTCTTGTAATGAAATTTCAGGGCTTAGAGCCACAGGGAAATAATTGATGAGAAGACATCCCATATACAATGAGTTACTTATTGTGTTAAATACTGTTATAACTGATTTCTGATCTTGCTTCCCTAACAGTGAATAAGTATTCTGTAATAATCTGTGTGACCTACTGTGGGCCAGGTTTTTAAAGTCAAGTCAGTGTAGACTGACGGGGTGCGATACATCCCTTGGCTGTGTAGTTTGTGTTCCCAGGCTGGCTGTTTGCTTGGTAAGGGGCTGAGCTGCCTTGTTCAGCCCCTTGCGGAACTGGGAATCCATCCGCAGGCTCCTCCGTGGGGAACCTGGAAACTGCACCTGGCTCGAAGCTAGAGCTGTCTCCAGCACTACAGAATGTGAGATGTTGTGAGATGCTTCTTCTTTTATGACTACAGAGCCTTTTAGAGATGTTTGTCTTCAAAATTTTTCTGAGAATGTTACCCTTTCCCCTCTGTTAGTAAAATGAGGAGGAAATACATAAATGTGTTTTTAAACTTTTTTAAAATTATTTTTTACAAAAGCAGGGGGACATAGCTGGAGTTCATTCTGTTGCAGTACAGCTTCAAAGCCTCACACTTTCAAGTGTGCCCAGAAGTGCCGAGTCTCATCAGAAATGAGTTGTGGTTTGGTTTGGTTTTCTTTCTTTTTGTTTTTTGGGCCATGTAGGTCACAAGTTTGGTTCACAAGCCTTGTCAGTAGTGCATGGTTGAGTATTGTCTATACTTCATAGTTAGGTTAGCTGAAATGGAATATATTAAAGGAATAATAAACTCTTCTCCAGCAGGGTATTTATATGAAAATCATCAAACTATTCTGAAGCATTACACAAGTTAGAAACCTTAGTTGGACTAATAAGAGACAGCATAGCAAGAGACTGAGGCAATATAAAGTACTCTGGTTTACATGCTCTAGATAGAGTGCAGACGTGTAATTTTAGTTTTTCTTTCTGGTCAGACATGGCTTTGCCATTTGGGATGGTAAAACTGGTAATCAACTTTTAAATTGCCATTTTATGTTGAACTCTGCGTGTTACTGTACAAAAGTGTGCTATGGGGTCTCCATCTGGGAAGTGATTAAATAAATAAAGTACTTTATTTATTTACTGTAAAAATTTATTTACCGAGTCTTTTACTGAGCAGTGTTTCTGATACAGTTCATTTCTTGCATTTTTTTAATCTGCAGATCTTGGTAATGCTCATGGTTTTACAAAATTCAAACTTTTCAGTATTTCTAAGAGGAAGTGAAAGGACTCCAAATTAGGTGATTTTCTTTTTTTTTCCTGAAATCAAAGTATGCATTTCAGATTTTTTTTTACTGCCATATGGTACTGAATCAATGTTTCCATCTTTCTGATGGTGCATTGTGAAACAGGAGCTATATTTCTTTTTTAAAAATTGTTGTAGCTAGCTCTTTGATAAGAATACTTAACCACAAATTTCAGCTTACTAGATACTAGTCTTGTGTTAAGAAGGAATCATAAAAATCTTCTTAGCACTTAGTATTCAAATGGTAGAAGTATCTCTTCATCTGTATTTTCCTCACTGTTAAAAAGAAGTTCAGAAATGTGCAACTCAAACAATTAATCCTCACCTATAGTAACTTCCAATACTTTTAAGCTAATGCTTTTTTAAAAATTAACCATAGAATATACAGATAACAGTTTTGGGAAGACTTGACTGTTTCCTGGTATTCCAGACTTACAATTAAATACTTCTTGTAATTCTGAAACTTTTTGGCAAATGAGAAGAAGTGATTTTAGACTTGTGCAAGAGAGTTTTCAAGATCAAATGTGCTTTTCTGCACTGTGCAATATATGAGTTGGGCAATTAGCTGGGAGAAAATATTAATTCACATTTTCCATTAATTTGCAGACAGACTCATGTCTCCAGAATTTAACATTAGCATTATGAGCTTCAAGTGATGCGTGGTGGAAGTTCAAACCATTTGATTGTAGTACACTTTTATCATTTTTTAAATGATCCTGAGGTAGTTTCATCCCTGTCTTGAAAATAATCAGGCAGGCGAGGAATTATTCCCATTTCAACTGTGCAGCAGCTCTGGGGAAGACATGCACTTTCATGGTTTGAGGCACGAGAGAAAAAATATTCCCCTTTCAATAAAGTGTTTAATTGTTCTCTTCCTTCAGTTGAGAGGTAATGTATGGTTGGCAGCACGCTGTCTTTTTTTCTTACAAGATCTATCACTTCTGGCTGTGGGTGGATGTGTAGGGTGTGGTTTCTCTGTGAGCTTAGGTTTCTCAGCATTAGCTAAGATTGCCTTTAAATGAAGGAAAGTCATTAGCAGATGTCCTGGACAGCTGCTGAAAATCAACATTTTCTGCCACATCAACAGCTTTACTGACCTACACCTACTCTTGTAGCCATTCATTTCAGACGAAGAAGTCTTTTCTCCTTTGTAGGAAGGTGCCCATTGACCTGGCACCAGGGCGTCACCATTGTGGTTACAGCTAAAATCCACATCGAGACAAAGTCAGTTACAAGTTCCTGAAGAGTACTTAGTTTCACCTTTTTGTAAATGCTTTCTCTGCTCTGCATGCCTTATATCTTGGGTGCCCAGGTCCCAGGCAGTGTCCTGTACCTGCCAGTGTTTAGTCTGTGATACATGTATTAGACAGGTACATTTTCACATGCCAGAAGTTAAGGAAGGTAAGCCTAGCCATAATCCTGCAGGCAAAACTGACCTTCTTTGAAAATGTATTTTGCACATATCACTTTTCATTTTGCAGAATTTTCCTTAAAGCTCACCTGGAGCATTCTCTCAGCAGAAAAAAGCCACTTCCTCTTTCCATTCCCATCACAGAGACTTTTCCACCATCTGCAGAAGCTCACTGCCCTGGTGTGGTGATTTGCTGAAGGGTCATTGACCAGCTTTGTGCATAGGCTGCTGACCCTGAAGGAAAATACCAGAAAGCTCTGGGAATGGCTCTGTCAAGAAAGTGGGATGCCCCATCGCAGGGAGTTGTCTTGCTGCTGTGCTTCCAAAGTGGATTTTACAGTGCTGTCTCTGTCTTCACAGTTGGACGTGGGGGTATCTGTGGGTGAGGACTGTTTGGGTGCACAACTTCTACACTGCCTGCCAGAGTCTGTTGTCCTGGTCTGGCATTTCCTTACCTGGCTGCAGATGTAGGAGCAAAGGCTCAACATAACACCCTGTAATAGGGTGGAAGGTTTTAAATGGAAAGTCATGTCTGTGATTTTAATTCAAGATACACAGTTCAGTGCTGCCTCTGGGCAGCACAGAAGGCAAACTTTGTCTCTCCTTTAGGTGTTGCATCAGTCTTCTACTCTTCAGGCTCACAAATGCAGTGTTAACCAACACACACAACTTTGCATTCTGTTCTGCAAAGAACCAAATAACTGATTTAACCTCCTCTATACTCATACAGCAAATCAGTGAAATAAAGGATAGCACTTCACAATCTTTAGAGATTAAATTAAAGGGAACAAAACTACAGGCTTCTAAAATGTATACTGGAAGATGACCCTGCCGAGCCTACGTGCAGGATCAAACTGTGAAGTGTCTGGCTACTTGGTCCTTGCATGTTCTGTTACTTAAAGCATCAAGAATAGTGGTAGAGTATATGAGAGATCTCTGCTGGTCTCTAAGCTTATTTAGAGTAATATATAGCATTTGAGGAGAAAGAATGAAGGACTGAATCATTCCTAAAGAAATCATTTCCTAAAGAAAATCTGGACCTCAAATAGTGAATTACCTTGTATTTTAGAGCAGATAGCTTCACTCCCTAAAATCACAGGATCAAATGTCCTGTGAACATGTAGTAAAACATTTTTTTTGCCTCTGAGAGCTCACAGTGCAGATAGCCAAGGCAGACAAAAGGGGCTGAAATTGTGAGCACTAGCTGATGGATGGAGAAACTGTAGCGCCAAGGGAGTAATTTCTGGAGGGTTTTGTGGCACAGCATCAGCAGGATGAAACAGGGCCTGAGCCTGCCCTAGTGCCTGCTGCTCCTAAGTTACCGGGCAAACACACTTTAGCAGTGGACATAGGTAAAGTGGCTTTCTAGATTTAGATACAGAATTTCTTTTACTCAAGTTTTTGCACTGAACTACCCTGCCTAAACCAGAAGCTGAATTTAAGGTGCACGTAAAAACAACATACCACGTATCTGTAAAGTCTGGGATTTGTGTGTCGTGGGTGTTCTCTAGCTGTGCGGGGGAAACCCTGTTGAGCCAGTCTGGCACGCTTACCCTCATTTCTTGTGTGGCTTTCTATGTATAGCTATAGTTGGTGTGTAAGGTTGAGGCTACCAAAAATATTTCTATGTTGTCATGATATTTCCTTTTTTTTTATTTTGAAGAGATGTGAATTTTGGCTGAAGTCACCTTGAAGACAAGTTACTTCTGGTTTTGAACCTAGTTTTGGTGCTAAAACTGCAGTGGAGGTCTGTGTCCTCCACTAAACCTCCACTAAATCTAAGCTGGTTTTCCTTTCCATGATATTCAGGTATAGCAGACATGATGTTCTGACTGTGACAGTTGTGAATCAAGAGGAAATTTAAGCAAAAGCTTAGGAGCTTTTGAGCATTCTTCAGTGACAGTCCTGCTGGTCCAGTGCAATCTGTGGTTTCAAAGTAGTGCTTGATCGTGTATGCCGTCTGAAAAGGCCTTTTCTGTGCTAAAACCACCTGTAGGATGCCCAGTTACAATGATCTTATCAACTGGGGATTGAATAATTTCCCTTTTTTTTGGTTCCTTCTTCCTTCTTCACTCCTAAACAAGCACATTCCTATAGCACTTCAAAATGCACATCTGGTGAGAGTCTTGCTGCCTCTTCTTCTCTTTGGCAGCTTGACATGGTGATGTGCCATGATGGGTAGCTTGCAGTGCTTCTAGACACCACATCCCAGTGCTGTTGATCTAGCAATACTTATTAGCATTAAAATTTAATTTGAAAATATTTTGAAGTACTGTTGTGGGAGGAAGAGTGGGTTATAGGGCATTGACTTTTTTTTGATGTTTTGTCCATTCAAGCCATGTGTATTTGTCACAGTGGTTTCTTTCCTAAGCATTTCTATTTAAATTCAATGTTTGTTAAAATATGCTTGCTGCCCAATCCAACTTTCTTATTATCTATGTGAAAAGGCAAGAGAATGTTTTTACGGAGAAATCTGTATGTTGTAAACTCTCTGCCTTACAGTTATTGCATCCTGTAGAAAGAGGCTGTTTGGCTACAGCCTTGTTTTCATTTCATTTTTTAGTTTTCAGTTACACATTTCTGAAGTCTCCCTGACCACTGCTGTTACCTGGTGGCGCCTATATTTCATCAAGTTTAGACAAGCAGTCTACCTGGACTTAGGCCCAGAGGAGCTGCTGTAACTGATGAACATGATCCCCTCTGCCTGGGAATTTAAGACCTATAGAACCGTGATTCCCAAGGGAATTGAAAGAAAACTGTGTTCAGACCTTGCCTCTTGCTTTTTTTATTTTCTTTGTTGTTCTTATGTAGCATTGCCTTGTACTGATGGGCAGCATACTTTACCACAAGTGAAATCTGGTACTGGTTTGCTGATGATTAGGAGAAAAGATTCTTTTTAACCTATCCTGAAAACAGAAGCAGGAAAGAATAGAGCACTCAGAGACACAAGTTGCTGTGACATCTCTTCATCACTGCATACAAATGAAGTGACGAGTTATTAAACAAAATAACAAAAAAAAGTTGTGGCATTACTGTTATGATGTAGGGTGGATTTTTACTGTATCATCGTTTTTAGGCTTCCAGAGTGGATACAATTGCATATTTAAATTTTGTTCTTACACACTGCTCTTTAATCTGTTTTGTTTTGTTGGAAAGACTGCATTATATAAAGATTACATATTATCTTAGCTGTTGAATATTATGGTGGACTTTTTAATTTAGAAAATGTTTTTAGAATTTTTTTATGATTGCAGAATGAATGTTAGTGTTCAGTGTAATTAAATTTAATTGCATTTCCTGTATGTTTTATTTTTAGTTTTCTCTTATATGCCTTTATTTTCATTGGGAGTTGTAGATTTGACATAATTTTTTTAAAAGCATGGTGTTGGCAGTCAGACACAAGCTCACTTTAAATCAGTGAAATAATAAGCTTAAAAGTCTTCTAAATGTGGGGAACTTGTAGTTTCTGCTTAATGATCAGGAGCTGTTTCTTAATGTTGTTTTAGATCATGTGGCCTTGTTATTTTTTTTCTTTATACGTTTAAAACAGTAAGATGGGGAAGAGTAATTAAAGGCTGCTTCTTTCTTCTTATTCTATCTTTTATACCCAGGTCAGCTGGGCAGGCTGGCAGAGCTCTTTTAGCTACATACATTTTTGCCTTTCATTTATCTTCTACTGCTTATGTTTGCTTAACTAACATATTGTACCATTACTTGTAGAGAGACTTTTTTCTTTGGTAACTTAAGAAAAAGTGGCATTTGTTTTTCTGTTATTATAGCAGTTTGTCTGACTGACTTATATTTTTAAACATGAGCTGTTTACCCAGGGAGGAACTACAGTGGCTGGAGAACTTGCTAAGCTCTGGCTTCACAAATGTGAGGACTGAACAGATAAAGATTCTCAGATTTATTTATTTAAATCTAGTGACTAATAGACATCTGAAGTAAAGATGTCATTACTAAAAGGTCATTATTCATTTTCTCTGTGTAAAGGAATATAAAGTCTGATGCAGCACAGTACAGGTATTGTATTGTTCACACCTTCCACATTTCTCATCTGCTTCAGGTTTGACATTCCTGGTATTTCTGAGGTTTAAAAAAAATCGTGTCAGATATTTGTAAACCTCAGAAAAGTTAAAAGTATTATCATGCAGTATAATCACATTAAGATTTTTTTTTTCCGGTCACCAACAGGGAAGAGAATTACCATTCTTGAAGGCAAAATTTCATTACAAGTTTTTAATAGTTAGAGAACACCAGAGGACTTAAGCTGTTTCCTTGAATTGTGGCAGTACTCAAAGGCCACAGGCTTCAGCCTTCTGTTGTCTGACTTGTAGGGATCTCCTGTTCTGGAGTCAGTGCAGCAGTTAAAAATAAATAGGGAGAGAGGCAAAGGCTTCTGCCAGCACAGAAGCTTTTCCAGCTCCGTGCTTGGTGGTGAATCAGTTTGAGAATCTATGTTGTGAATCTCACTTTGGCATCTCATGGACTTCCCACTTCCTGGGGTTGGTGATCCTGGTGGGAGCTAGGGAACTTACCAACTTTGGAAAAGGGAGGGTGTCCAGCTAGACTGCCACTCTGCCACTGCCTCACAGTAAAACAAGTTCTCCTATGGCTGTGTGGCTGAAGAGAAGGTATGGTGTCAACACAGAGTGGGGCTCAGGTCCTTCATGGACCAGGAGCCAGGAGCTAGGGATATTTGGGATTGGTAGTGTGCATGGCTTTGCATGAGTCATTGAACTTTGTGTGTCTTTCTCCACCTACAATGCAGACATTTATCTACCTTACAGGTGCATTGGTTGAGATTAATGAGTTGTTTGTAAAGCACTTTGAAGATGAAAAGCTCTATAAAAATGCTAAGTATTATTATGTATGAGCTCTTGAGTGCATAATGGCTGTTTGCCTGCCAGTGTTTAAAGCAATTTATAACTCACTAAGTATGAAGGCACTGTATGAAGTCAAGTTCTAGTTTCCATTTAAGAAAAGTCACTCATAATTTTTGTTCACCAGTTGAAGTCACACCACTGGCCTTCGGTGTCATCTAGAGTGAAAACAGACTGTAGAAGATTTTTTTAAAGGAGCTGTTTAAAAACATTAAAGTCATGGGGTTTTTATAAGGGTTTCTTCTCAGATGGTCATTTTTTACCCTCTTTATATGACTTGTGTTTTGATTGCCAAATTCCCACATTTTCTACCTTTTTTTGTTCCGCCAAATGCTTCTTCTGACACTTACACTTTCTCTCCCTGACCTTTACGTCTGTCTCTGCAGTTGCCATCAAAGCTATGTTCCTCTGCTCAGTGGCTCTTGCCACACAGCACAGGTTTCCTTAGCCCTTCGTCTACCCATCCCTCAGTTTGGGGCTTCCATGGCACTTCTGCCCCGAGAAACCTCCTGCCCCAGATGCTCGTTGCCAGCCAGTGCTGCACAGTATGGTGCTCTTCTTCAGGGTGCTTCTCCAGAAATGTCACAGTGAACTGTGACAGGCAGGCAGGCAAAACCACTGCCCAGCAACAGAAGGGGTAAAGCTGCCCTGTGCTTGAGAGCAGACCTCGCTGGCTGGGACTTCTTGGTTCGCTGTTCTTCAAGCTTTTTGAGCATCGGTTTTTGTAAGCACCCTCCAGTGGCAGTGTGGACTCTCATGCAGGAAGCTGAAACAAACTGATAATGAACTTACTTTCTAAATAAAAGTTTTGCTATCAAATTTCCCAGTTTTGTCGAGTCACAAATTGAAAACAACCAGGTATTGTTTGTTATGTATCAGCACCATGTAGTCTGTCCAGCTTGGATAATTAAATATTCACTTTAGCCCTAGTCTGGGTTTGCTGCACTGGGTTAGAGATGTGAAAGAAACAAATGCCCCACCTTTAATAGATTCACAGTCATATATAATTACTAAACTGCAGTCTCCTTCACTTCATAAGATATGTCATGTAACCAGAATAGTGCATGTTTTAATTGTAGGAGTAAAATGCCAGAGAGTATGCATGAAAATTTGCATACCACAGGGTAAGGTCTTGTAGTTTATTGGATGCAATTCAGGCAGGAAAATATATGTATGTAAGTATGTGGCTATGTTTAGTATAATAAGAAGCGTCAGAATTCTCTATTTTGTCATAGTTATTACGTTATATTGCTATGTTTCTAAAATTATCTAGGAGAAGTGATTGGTAAATGTTACCAGCTGAACTGTTCATTGGCAAAGGGCTTTATCTGCATGATAACTGGCTGTTCCGTGGAGGACAAGGGAAGTTTGAATTTATTTTTTTTAATTCCCTCAAGATACTTCATATTGAAAAAATTATTTGAGTGAATAACAGTAGAAATGTTTTATGACATAGAAACAAAGTATGGAAAGTTTGTTTGTTGTCCTTTTAGACATTATGTCCTTTCCAAATCAGTAACGTCTTCCCCTTCTTAATTTCTGAAGAAAAAGGAGAATGTTGAAAACCAAGTGTTCAACAAGCTGCCCTGCTGCATGGAAGCCTTAGAAAGAAGAATAAAGGACTCCTCAGAGTTCCTTGGAGGTCTTCTGGCAGACATACTCTCTAGCGTGCAGCCTGAGAAAACTTCCATGATTGTTTTTGAAAGTCACACTGTTCTCTTTTGAGTTTAGATTATAAATAACCAGCCACTCTAACCAGTTCTATAAAGTCTCCAGCTTTCACATTTTAAAGATTTTTATGTTCAGGTATTCATTGTTAACGCCTGTTTAAAGCTATGTTTCATTTTAGATCAAGCTCATTTTGAACCATGAAGAACTATTGCAGTAATGAACATGATCTGAATTTATGTGTTAATACTTACAGCATATCAGATGTTCTCTATAGAAATGTGTATGCTTCTTAGATTATCTGTTTCATACTTTCTTGTACATAAATTTAAATTCAGTCCTGCCTTATGTATTTCTTAAATATGAAAGTCAACAGGTGTGGCATAGCATTGAAAGAAAATGATAAGTTTTTTTCTCACATAAATTGTAGCTGTTCAGTCTCAGATTTTCTGATAGACACGGGTGAAGATGGAGTTGGACAAAAGCAGCAGTGAACTCCTAGCTTCCTTCTGTGTAAAACAGAGATGCTTTATGTAAGAAATGGGGCAGTCACTGCAGATCTGCTTGTATTCTGCTTGACTTCTCAGCTCTTGAATGTGCCTCATCTAGAGGCACACTCCAGATGTGTAAACTCATCTAGAGTTGTTGGGTTGAGGTCCTTTTCCACTGGACAAAGTGGACAGGCATCTCGCAGAGACATGCTGGTTTCACACTGAGAGGAAGTGTTGCCCGCAGTCATTTGTGCAGATCTGAGCATCAAGTCACATTCATGCCTCATGGATGAAATGGTAGGTGATGACAGGGCTTAATGTCATTGCCATGTGCTTTTTGAACTAACATCTGTGAGGTGGCTTGCCAGGTCTCACCTCTCCGACCCACTTCTGGTTGTTCTGCACTGGTTATTATGAACATAATTCCTGTGAGTCATGGTAGAAATGCGTGTTCTTTAAAGAAGTAAGTAAAGTAGTGGGTCTTGTCTGGGTTTATAAAGATTTGTTCATGCTCTGACATACCCTGCTAAATCAGCAGAAGCTCAGCTCATGAGAATAGTTCTCTTCTGGTTGCTCAAAAAGATCAAGTTGTGCCAGGAAGAATTATTTTGCTGTTATAGCTTGGTCCCAGCAGCTTTCTGAGTAGTACCATTATGTTGTCTATTAGTTTTGAGTTGTACTCTGCTTAACTAATACATGTTTTCTGGCAAAAATTTAATTGCAGAGCAAACCAAAGGTTTCAGAAGCGGCTGTTTCTAAAATCTGCTTAGAAAGACGGTCTTGGTTTTGTTCATTTGGAGGCTGTTTTGTCCAAATAACTCTTCTGTGAAAGCTGATTCATCAAATCAGGTATAGAATGACGTAGCTGGTGGACAGACATTGGCAGGGCTAGCTGCAATAGTATCCCCAGCTGTGGGAACCAGATGAATGTTGCAAATGGGTTAGTGGGGTGTTGGCAGCAGAAAGTTCAACCAGATGAAAACAATCTGCTTTGGTGGCTGGAGAAAGGCAGCAGTTTTCTCATGTCCCGTCTGGTGTGACAGGTAGTGACAATGGACTACCAACCACTGCTGGATGAGCAAGCGCGGCCCAGGTATGGGCATAAGGCTTCCAATGACTGTGCCACTGCCAGGGGAACAGCCATGTCAGAATCAGCTTTGTTGTAGCTCTTTGCCTATTGAATGCAGATCAGGAGCCTTGACATCAGCTGTGGCCAGGGCTGTAAAACTCAAATTCACAGTCACATCACTTTTCTGTAGGCCATGCATGTAGGATGAAATAGACTTCACATTTTCCATGTGAAAAAAAAATGCAGCAGGATTCTTAGCAAGTAATTCACTGAATCTAAAAGTTCTGAGTTGAGTTTACAAATTAGTAATTGATTAAGTGGATGTCCTCATAGAGAATTTCATAGATTACTGCCCAGTTTTGCAGACGAGGTAGCTAAGTATGCTCAGGAGAAGTGCCTGTCATATTTAGCTGGCAAGGTAGATCATCTTCATCTTGGAGAAGGCAGAACATTTATTTCTTCGTATGGATTTGCTATCCGTGCAGAAAAGACTGTGTAAACTCTTTTCCATCTAGGAAGAGGAGTTTGAGACCTAATTTCTTGCAAAGACTCCTTTCTTACTCTATCTAGCTTAGAAAATCAAACAGTGGAATAGTCCAATAAACTGTACAAAGTGAGTGAATAACCTGGTAAAGACAGTTCAGAAATTAGGTATTCTTTCTTTTTTTTTTTTTTTTTTTTTAGCTTAGTAATATATTTTTTGAATAAGTGAGTCTGAATGTTTGGTACACAATCATCCTGTTACTTTCTGCCTGTTTTATACTTATGTTCTTTCCTTTAGCATTTATTAGAGCAGCTTCCCTTTCTACAGAAGGGCTATGTTATTTATAAATTGCCATTTTATTTGCAATATGCCATATATGAAGTGGGCCGTAGATGGTAGTTACATGGCTTGAGAATAGAACCCTTAATTTTGATGTGTTTTATAAACAATTGGCAATAAATGGCCTCATCCTGTGTCCTTTGACTTTAGTGGGAGCTCTGACAAGTGTGTTTACGCCAGAAGAAGCCGGCTGCCAGCGCAGTGGAGCGGGCAGCGCGCCTTTGCATTCAGCACAGTTGTGTGTCCCCGTGCCAAGAATGAATTTTGCCGATTCAAATTTGCTCAGTTTGTCAACACACAGCTCCCATTGAACTTCGCAGGACGAGAATCATTCTTGGCACGGGGCCGCGGGCAGCCCAGGGAGCGGGGCCGGCAGCGGCGGGAGCTGTGCACTGGCCGGGGGAGCAGCGCCCGGCCTTGGCTTCCCAGTTTCCGAGGCGCCCGTCTCCTGGAGCATGTGTTTGCTGTTGTTGGAGTGGTGGGAAGAGTCAGTGATAAAAAGAGATTTCCTAGGTCAGTTTTCAAGGCTATTTTTTTGTGTGTGTGGCTGTCTGGATGATTAATGTGAATAGGAAAATACTGTTGACCCATTTAAATCATGTTAGACAACATCCATTGCTCATCTACATAATGAAATACACACTGAACATTACAGCCTAAGTATAAGAGCCAGTGAACTACAAAAATAATATTTTACTCATTTAGGTTATGAAGTAAAATATAGGACATTAGTACTAATGATAGTATTAAATTTTAAGCCATGCAAATTGCAATTGTCAGTGAAAAAGAACTATAAGTTGAAAAGGCTATTAGCATTTCAGCTTTAACAGTTAATTTGAGTAATTTCTTTTTTCTTCTAGTGTGCAGCTTAAAAAAGTCTATATGCAAAACATTTAGTTGTAAGCACAGAAGTGTTTGTTTTATATTGTTATTTAATTTCAGTCATTAAATAAATGTTAGAAATTAATTTGCAATATTAAAATATATTAACATTTTATATTACCGACAGTAAACTGCAATTTTTACTTGGGTAAAATCAAATATAAAAGGCAAATTATTAGTAACCAAGAGATGAAATAATTTTAAGCATTTATTTAAGTACCAAAGCAGAAACTGTAGCCTTTAAAAATACAGATTTTGTCAAATAGAAACAGAATTGTCAGCATTTTAAACTAAATACAAATTTTAAAGTACTGAATTTAGGCTGACAGGTTTCTATGGTTACCTACCTTTCCAATAGTTTGGTGAGATGTGTAAATTGGCCTGTGAGTCACTAGTAATTATTTGGGTTTTGTTTGTTATAGTTGTAATTCTGTGTTCAGTTTGAATCTAATACAGTTCGTACCACATGCTTTGGTTTATGTATATTTTAGTGTGTATGATTGACAGTGATTGAGCATTTCTTATGGAGTGCTTGGTTTTTTTGTCATAAGTGATGTATGTTGGTACTTCTGAAAATGTAAACAACTTCTTCCTGTATCACTGTTTGATAAACAGGGATTTTTATGCTAAAAAGAGGTCTTTGTAAATGTTAAGCAAGGAGATAAGTGAAAGGTATTTAAAAATCGTTTAAAACATCTTCCAAACATTATACTGTACTCTTCCAAATTTGATCTGTAATTCTGTTATTATAATTCATTCAGTGACCCAAATGTCACATATTTATGAATAAGCTTCCAAGTTACACATTAATAGCACATAGTAATGACTGACAGGTTTAAAAATAAGTGTTTTAATCAGGATGCTACAAGTTATCTGCAGCAAGCTCTTGATTAGAACATCTTCCTTGTGCAGAGCGTTTTCTTGAAATGAAAATAAGAGCTTATTTCTACCACCGCTGCAGCAGTTTAGCAGAAAAAGGTATATAAACTCTTAGACCTCTCTGCTCATATGTTTTGAAATCTGAATTATAGGATGTAATTCCCCAACCTTAGACTCGTCCCTCTAGCAAAGGACGCATACATGTTTTCTCAGTAAAGACTTACTGTCCTAACGTAACTTGTGTTTTCGTGTGAAAACAGGACAATACAAGTAATTAACAACTTTTAACACAAGGCAAGAAATACTACTACCTGTGAATTTTACCAAATGAGTAGTAATGTATTATTATTTTATGAAGGTATTCATCCCAAAGTTGCTAGCCATGTGCACTTTTTTTCTTAATTTTGAGATAAGACTGACCTATGATTCAGAAATTGTCATGTGTCCTTAGAGATTTGGCTGCAGGTGTATTGAAAATACTTATTGCAGGAAAAAGACTGAGTGCCTATTCTCTTCCCATGTGTCAAGCTACACAAAACATCCTCATACAATGTTCAGGAGCATTCCTAAATTTCCTTTGCAAAGATTACTCTTATTTGAGCAACATTGCTTGCCTACTAAAAGGGTGGGAAACGTTTTTTGTGGTGATCCAGACATATTTTTTCCATTTCAGGTGGAAATTTAAGAGGTTAAAGTAGGATTTATTTTTAACATTTGATATTGTGTCAGGCATGTATATAGGACATAAAGATGCCAGTTGAAAAACAGTTGTTTCACAGAGCACCTGAAAAGATTTTAACCCAGTAGGATTCAATGAATGTTAGAGCTGTGGGTGGGTGCATACAAACAACAAGATTTGGTATTGTGTGTGTGTAAGGACTGTTTGAATAGCTTATTATTTTAATCTGAAATAACTGTTATTTTTAAAACTAACTTGTTCCAATAGTTGTTACTTCCCTACAAAATCGAAATAATTAATACAATAACCAATCTTTCAAGCCAAAGCAATTTCTCTGAGCTTTTAAAAAATCTAAAGAGAGGTAAAAAGTGCTTGGAAAATGTATTTAACTATGGAAGCCTGAGCAGATGTGTTTCTCATTCTAATTTATTCACTTTATGATAAATTAATTTACTCAATAAAGGAATGCAGTAACATAAGAGGAATGTTTCTCCTGCTAGTCAGAGAAGTTGAAACTTGCCAGATGCTGTGATCTGGAGCCTAAATTCCCTTGATAGTAACTGTGATTGAAACCCTCAATATTGCTTTGTCCAGTTTTGTACTGGACTTGTCTCATTTTGCGGTGATATTGCTTTAGACAACACTGTCTTTTTATGTTCCTCCTGTGTTTTTCTATCAGAGGGAGAAAATGTAGTAGAAATAACATTAGGGATGGAAGGCTCTATTGGAGGACTGCAGTGCCCTGTTCCCAAAGTTAAGTCTGTACAGCCTGATCCTGTGTTCTGTAATAGACAATTCATTTCCTTTGGTATATTAATGAATATGTCTCAGCTATAGTTAGATTGTACTCTTTATTTTTTTAAATCCTATAATAAAAGGGGGAAGTGCTGTTTAATGGTACCAGAATTCTACTCAGTTAGTTTATTTCTTATACTGCCTTGGTGTGACTCTGTGTGTGTGTATATATAGAGAACTGCTCAACTGGTCAAAGAAGGTTTTAAGGATATAATACTAATTTTTTCTTCTTGTTTGTTAAAGTTGCACTGTCAGTTGCTGCTGATAAAAGGTGGCATCGAGCCAGCTTCCTGAAGGAGCTATGGGGAGGGTCATGGCTTGTCATGACCTGGGCACCGGTACTTGAATGTTGTTATTATTGGGATGAAGTACCCTTAGGCTGTCATCCTTCCTGTAAATAGAAGGGGTTCTGATTCTCTGTGGTTTCCCAGTTTACCAACTTGCAGAACAGCTATTTTGTTGGCCCAGAGTTTGACTGAATAATGAATTAGAAGCACAGCACTATTCCAGAAGGCACTGATTCATCATTTTAGTCTGTTAGTCTAGACCAGATCATAGTAAGTAAAGCCAAACAAGAATCTGTTTCCCTATAGTTTATAAATTTACAATCTCATTTGTATTGGCATAGAGCCAACAAATTGCCCAGTTCCACTCTGCATGAAGTAAGGCCAGAATTGTAATTAGCAAGGAGTGTAACTGGGGGCCAAAACTGACTTTTTTCGGTGACGTGGAGGAGTCACGGTGATGTTGGCAGAGGGGCTGACTTCTCCCTTGGAGTCGGTTGCCGTTCGACCATTGCTTTGCCTCATTGCCTCTTAGGAGAGTAACAAGAACAGTTCTGGTAAAGCCTTTATTAACTAAACAAATTCTGTCATTAATTTCCAGAAAAATTAAATAATTTAATAAAACAGTCCCAGTTAGAATATAATGTTTACAACGTACTGGCCTGTGTTTCAGTTTATCAGGGTAGGGTCATAAGCATGCTGTTGTTGAAGTTTTCACCGATGTGTTGCTGTTGTAATTGAAGTCATGTCTATCCTGATGAATATTTCATTTCCACAATCATGCTATTAAAAACAGAGTGTTTTTACCCTTTCATTTCTGCTTTCTCTTTTCCAGTACCATCATGACAGCTGTGGCTGCGTCCTGTTTACAAATTGCTGCTAGTCACATTTTCAGTAGTCCTTATGGGTTTTGCTTTCCCCTAATACATCCAATTAGGAGGAAATATTTCTCACAAGCACTGACTTGCTCTTCTCCTTGTAATGACATAGTTCTGCAGTCCAGGAAACAGTGCTGTATGGTGTCTATGTCCACGATTTCCTGATGTGGGAAAAACGTGTGGAAAGCATCTGGAGAGGAGGAGACCCCCTTTACCAGCTTGTTTCCTGTAAGCGAAATTGGAAGACCTTGTCTGTGCAAATAGATTTCAAAATAGAGTCTGCCCTTTGACTGTCTCCATAATTACACAGCGCTCTCTGTATTTTATTTGGCTGCCAGAGCAGTTAACCCCTGGAAGTAAGGGACTGATGATGGCGTGACCAGCACGGGTATGCAGACATGACCATGTGAATACACTCTTGTTTGGAGAAGCCTGTCGTTAAAACCTTCTTACAATATACTTTTACCAAATTTGAGAATTATTATGTGTTGGATTATGTTGATTAAGATACGTTATATCCGTAATGTACAGAAAATGTGGAGGTATTAGTTGCAAAAAGCGAAAAAAAAAGAGAAACAAAAAAAAAAGTTCTTTCATGGCTTTGATGTAATCAACATCTGTCAACAGAATGAATTTGCTTTTGTTTAATTTCAAGGGCTCTTGTCCTTCTACTTTGCCCAATCAGTTTCAACTTCTGCCTCAGGCATTTCCCTATGTTGTTCTTGGAGTTTTTTTCTTTTTTTCTTTTTTTCTTTTTTTCTTTTTTTTTTTT
>VXBT01002932.1:44786-73415 GCA_013400235.1 Oriolus oriolus
TTTTTTTTTTTTTCTTTTTTTTTTTAGCAAATGCACAGGTTATTGCATGTGAAATGTGAGCTGCTCTTCTGCTACACAGGTTACACAGAGCTGGAAAGAACCTTTAATCTTTCCCATCGTATTTTTGAAGCTTGGACATACCTTTGCAACAGGGGGGTTACAAAGTCAGTGTTTTATTAGACAGTTAGAGTTACAATTACAAGTAAAGGTCTTTCAAACCACAGCCATTATTTTGGATTGAAAAATGGGAACATTTGGTAATTAGCAGTAAAAAGCTATGTATTCTTACCTAGTTGCCTTGGCTGGATTCCATGTATTGTTACCCTTAATGATTTTTAATACCTCCCTTTAAACTTTAATCCTCAGAAGTTTCAGCAAAATGAATATTTGCACAAGAAGCTAAATTATGCTAGAGTATTAAAATCACCTGACAAGCCAAATGAAAGATCTCTAGTGATTTACCTCCAAATGAGTATATGTTGAGAAAATCTCTACAGTCATTCTTTTTTCAGTTTAAAAAGAAAGATTAAATCACATATTTTGAAAAGAGTTGTCAGAACAATGCTTCTGATGTTGTTAACTTTATCAAAAGCAAGTTGATTTTATTTCCTAAATAATTTGAGACATTAATTCTTGTAATCCTAAATAATTCTGGTACTCTGCTTCTGTTGATACTATGACTAAATTATTTTCAAATATGTTAATTTATTTCTTGTCTCTTTTAAGATGTACCCTTGTATTTGTTGTAGCTCAGAACTGTCATGAAGTTTATCCATTGGTAATTTTTTTGTTACTTGCTTGGAAAATTGAAATCTTTCATGAATAAATACAAAAAAAATGGTTGCTAACAATCACATTTGATGAATCATGTAAACAAGCAGGTTTTTGCACAGCTACCCCACACTTCATTCATTGAAAACATAGCTTGATAAATTGCTGGAACTGTTAAACAAGGAGCATTAGGAAAGGGCTTATGTGAGAGTTCATTTTCAACATCTCCTGTTAAAAATACTTCTTGACCAGAGGAAAATCACATTTAAATTACTAAAATCAACTTAATTAAGGGTCATTAATAGAGATACACATAAAAAACTCTCCACTCTATGAGTGAAATGGGAGCATTTCATTATATAGTGTAACATGCATGAACAGATAACAATTAAAATAGCCCTAGAGTAAAAGGCTAATAAATATAGGGCACACTGTGCTGCAAAATCAGTCACTTAAAAATGCTCCCACCCATCATAATTCTTGAATGCCATATTCAGCCCCTCTGAGCGACTCGTTTAAAAGGAAAAAAAAAATGTAATTTCCACACAAGATAAATTCATCTGGTAATTCACAAGAGCTCACAGTGCATATTTATATTATTAATCCAAATGAAGGTCTGGAAGGTGTGCTGAGGAATCCAGCGGCTCCGGCAGGACATGCGTGCACACGGATCGCACAGTGGGATTCACTGGCGGCTCAGCGGAGCAGTTGTCAGTAATTTTCTGTGCTCGATGCATCCAAGCTGCTGATGTGATTTGGTAACGCTGCTGCTAATTCTCCTTAGTGCAGCTGATAGTAAATATTCTATTGCTCGTGGCAGATGATGTAGCCTTGCTGTTGGGGTACAGAATAGAC
The DNA here is from genome assembly GCA_013400235.1 of Oriolus oriolus. NCBI lineage: Eukaryota > Metazoa > Chordata > Aves > Passeriformes > Corvidae > Oriolus > Oriolus oriolus. The sequence continues at coordinate 46,413 of VXBT01002932.1, forward strand.
ACATAAAGGCTCAACTCTGTATCCTGGTCATGCTGGTCTGTTGCCAGCCTACCCAGCTTCAAACGCCACACTGTCCAGTGGCTGCAGTTTCTGCTGGAGGATGCATAAATGCCACGTTTATGAATTATCTTACAGTAATTAATATACACAGAAAGCTGAACAAAAAGGATGTGCTTGAGCACCAGTGTTGCAGAAGTAAATAAAGGCACTGAGAAAGGCTTTGATGGGTGTAAGGGGTGGGGAGGAGGGAATCTCTGAGCCAGACTTGGAGAATACAGACAGTTGTTCCTGTCTCAGGTGATTGATGATGTTGCTATGTCGAATTAGCTGGGAATATAGGAGCTTAAAAAATAAAAGAAGCTGTGGAAGCATTAGAAGACTTTCTTGAGGAAGGAAGTGTGTGGATGGAGTCCAGATTTTCATTATAAACCAGTAACTTCATTATATTTTAATGCCATTTTATTTAATTTTATTTTTACTTTGTAGGATAATGTTTTCTCTTATAATTTTTTATATTTCAAATAAAGGCTTAGTTGTCCTGTGTTTATAATTCATGTGATATAATTTAGGAATTGTATTTTAGTATGGTGATACTTATTTGCTTGTCTCATTTCATCTGTTCAAGTAGTAGATATTTTTGTATGCATCTGGTTTATAATGAGTAGTTAGTAGAATAACAACAGGCTACAGTACCTTATTATCCTGTTATTTTGTGACAACACTTGCAGTGTGTCTTTGGGAGAACAGAGGTAAAAATTTTATTCCAAATAAAAAGATATCCCTTCTGAATGTGGGCTAGTCGATAGAAATGCGCCTGTGAATATGGTTTAATGTGTTTAAGAGTGTGGTTTTGGGGTGTGCATTGGGAATAATTGACAAGCACACTTGCACCTTTTCTTCCCCAGTTAAATTGTGACACAGTAGACAAGGTGCCCAGGGAGCATGCTGGGCATCAAGGAGAGAATACATGTTCATGTATTGATGTCCATGTGGACTTTAGCTGACCACATCAGTGAGTGTGGCATTTCAGTATATTTGTAGTACCTTTAGCTGTGGTTGGAGCAAGGTACTTCAATTGCACTTTGTAAAAGAGGCACCTTGGCTTATGCTGTCAGAGTGATTGCTACTTCTGGTGGCCTGAAAGTTGATGCCTCAACAGATTCTGTGCATCCAAATTCCAGAAACGAGTGCAAACCAGACGGGGAGTTTGTAGGATGCTTTGCGTTCTTCTGATGTGCTTACAGTTGCAGGTTAGGTGACCCTTTCTTTTTTGTGTGTGTGTTTGGGTGTTTTTTGTTAATTGGACAATGATTTTTTTTCTCTTCTGGAGGAGACTCTAGGAAAGTAGGTTATGAGGCTGCTGTTTAAATTCTAATAGGCTACCAAACCAATTCAACTCACTGTTAACTGGGCAGCTTCACTTCCTTGGAGACCCTTTCTCCTGTTTTGAAGCAGTCAGCTTCCATTGGGGTACTTAGGTTATACTGAGAGCTTGGAGTGAACCTCATCCTTCAGCTCCACTTTGTTGCTAACAATTTAAAAAAACACCCAGAAAAATGAAAAAAAAAAAAACCCACCAGTAAAAATTTGCTTGAGTAGAAGTTTCTGGACCTGAGTTTTAACCTTTCAGATATTGGTACCTAAATGTAGCCCTGACCAGTGTGCAAAGAGACAGTCGGGAACACTTCTAAAGCAAACCCGATGCAGCTATTTCATTCAGTCTGGGTTTGGGGCTCCAAAATAGTGCATAACTCAAATCTTCTGTATGTTGTGGAATACTGTAAAAGGACTGTCTGTGAAGGTTTCGCATGTGGAAGGATAATTTCTGCATCTGAACATGATAAATGCATTTGAAGGAAAGGAAGGAAGGTACAATAGAACAAAAACATGTGAGACATGAAAGAAACTCTTCTGAAAAGAAAACATTTTTACATTGTTACAAAATATGCAGTAGATCAATTTCTTTTTTTCTGTGATATAAAAATGTTTTGTTACTTCTGTTTAAACAAAAACTTTTAACTGAAGAATAATTATTCATCTGGATTACTTGCCACAAGATTGCTCTTGTATTTGTATACATAATGACATTTTTCAGAAGCAGATCAACTGTTATGTTAAACTTACGTTTCAGAAAAAAACCTATGTTTAGATTGTAGAACATTTGAGTGGTGGAAATACACACTGTATGTAATTGTAACGTAATTGGGCAGTGTCAATAATCCTTTTGAATTTCCTGGTTTTGATGCTAGCATTGTCTTTTGTGGTGCATTATTTTGGTTTTGATGTCTCTGAGAGCCTTTGGGCCTCAATGCCCTTTCTTTTCCCTTTTTTCCTTTTTTCTTTTTTTTTCCTTTTCCTTTTTTGAGGGGGCAAAATGTGTCATTGCCCAACAACTGAGTTTGAGCTATGAAACTTTCATCCCAAATTCCCATGTGAATTAAATGGAAATCTGAATCAAATACTCCAAATAAATTACAAATTTTAATTCCTTCAATTACTTTTGGCCAAGATGAAAAATAACTCCTGAAGTTTTTTCTGTTGCCCCCAGAACAAAATAAACCCTGTTCTTTGTGTCTTGAGCAACAAGACAAAGAGAAACATTAGCTTTGTTATGCTCAAATCTGTGACCAATTCTGCAAAAATACAGCTAAAAATATTGTCTGAAATAACATTAAATCTTCTTTTTTTGTCTTCTCTTTTCTTACTATTGTCCCTTATTAACTGCTTTGCCAAGCCTTGAACAGTGCAGCCATGTAAATTGCTCCAAGCAGAGGCCAGTTAGAGCATCACTCCTGTCTGTAAACTGTGGAGAATTTGCCCACACTGCTTTTTAATGCGTCAAACCAAAACAGATTTCGTGTTTTATAAAGCTTCAAAGTATTGTTTGGGAAGTTTTTTTGTTCTCATTTCTTCTCGTTCTTACTGCTCTTTCTTAAACAGTACAAGATTTGAAATACCCTTGGCAACATGAGTTCTGTGCTATGTTTTACATGGTGCCCTTCTTTTTGCATACTTTCCATTTTGTAACGTGGAAGTAGAAAAAAATGTTAATAATTTTTAATTTATCTGTTAACAGGTTCTGTGACTGGCTGCCACATAATCTTTTCTTCTCGCAGTCGTAACTACCTGCACAGGCACTCAAGCAATCATCAGCAAAGATGCTTCTTCTTTCAGGGACAGAGAAATGCTGCTTATAGAATAGTTTGGCCAGGCATGGTTTCTCCAGCTCACCGAGTTCCTGAGGTACTGCGATTTCTGTTACATAATCTGTTCTTCAGCCAGTATAGAGTTTGATTGCAGTCATGATCAAGTGTATTTGTTGTCCAACAGCTGGGGGTTGGATCACTGTCCTGTTGCTTGGTCTGGTATTTGAAATAAGAGAGCTGGTGTTCAGCTGTCTACCGTGTTAAACGCAGTGATGTATTTAGTTATGAGGGGGTTCAAACCTGGGGCTTGTTCAGTTATAGTAGTATAAATGTGAGTATTATAATTATCTGTCAACAATTCTGAGTCCAGATTCTTGACTGGAACAATTATAGACTGTCTTACAAGAAGTCACTAGGAATCACTCATGATCATCTGAGTCCCTTTCTGTAAAAATCTCTAGCAAGCAAATTATAAAAATGTTTATAATTTGCTTATGGTTTTGTTATTTGTTTATGTCAGAAAGAGAATGTACAATACCTGCTGGTAGCTGTCCCACAACCCCGCTGCACATTTTAAACTTGTCTTTTTTGTGCCTGAGTGTTCTTTTTCCTTGCAACTTATATTTTTATTTTTATTTACTTTAGAGCCAAAAGAGACTTTTTCATGCAAATGCAAATTTAACATGTGCTCCACTTCTGGTTTCCTTTTTTTCCTTTTCTTTTTTTTTCACCATTTAATTACAGCATACAGATTAACTGTTTAGTATCTTTCCTTTAGCCAAAAGAAACCAAAGTACCCTTTCTAAACAGTGCTTCACAGGATGTGTATTAGTACTTTTTACATTTTTGTTTTTCATTTTAGTATAGATTTCTTATGCCAAATATAGGGTATTTCCATGGGCTAGAAATACTAAAAAGTTGTTTGAGAGGAAAGCAGGTAAGAATGATGGATGTAGGGCTCTTAGCCCTAAGAGGCTGTGAAAGCTCTGTCTGCAGGGAGAACATAAGGTTATGTGCTCTATATATTTTCAAAAGCTTTAAAATCGTAGGATTTACAAACTTTATTTTTTGTATTTAGATGCTTCTTTTAGGATAAAGAGGAAGAAATATATTGTCATAATGAAAAGTTGTCCTCCCAGATCAGAATTCTCAGACTGTCTAAAAATCAGTCCAACTCTATGAACTCCGAAAACCTGATGGCAAAGTTATTACTTTTATTCAGAGTATGCCAGAATTCACATTGAAATAACATAGTGTTTTTTAAGATGCTGGTGTGAAACTGTCCACATAGACATTTGTATGTACGCTGCTTTGGGCTTCTCCTTTAGCAGTTCTTAGAGGTCAGTAGGATCATGTCTCAATTAACAGGTAAGTGCCCTCCAAGGGGAAAGCGAGGATGATGCTGTGTATGCAGTTGCTAATGCAACAAATGGCGGTTTTGGGATTGTTTTAATTAAGGCCCAAACTACTGCAATAGGACGTTGTTAAGATTGATATGGCATTAATTTGAAAGAAATGGGAATCTGAAATTCTGTTGATGTAGGTTCACTGAAGATTCCCTTTTTATCGGATTAGACATAAAATAGGAGTAGCAATAGTCTTCCTATTTAAAGTCCCAATAGAACTCATTAGTTGCCCCACTCTTTGTGACTCCTACACCCTGTTGTTGTATGGTCATGTTGCATACAGCCTAAATGCCTACTTAGTTTTCTGCCTGCCAGCTTGACTCTGTATTTTGTGAAGTCAGTGCAAAAGTCACCCTGTGGCCAGCATGGCAGAAGATCAGCCTGGCTGTCATGGGCAAAGGGATTCTTCCGCAGCCAGTGAAACAGCCCAGGACCCTCTGAGAGAAAGTGCATTTCCTCTCTGTGCAAGACATTACTGTTCTTATTAGCTTTCATGTTTATAAACGTCATGAAATTGTTGTGGATTTTAAAAAATCAGATATTAAATTTCACCTCATGCGAGGGCTGAGAAGTTCTTGTGGGAAAAAAATGAGGTTTATTACACTTCCCTTGACATAGCAAATTGGGATACCTTTGTGTAATGTTGTAGATGGACAAATTTGGGCACAGCATATGAACTAGATTAATGTGTAAAAGCCTCTAAATTAAAATGAGTTAAATCCTAAGGTTCTTAGTCAAAAAGCAATCTCAGGGATTTCTCAATAGGAGTTTTGTCTGAATGAGAAACACAGGATTTGATCAGGTTTAATTTTGAGACTAATTCTGTATGTTTGTCCCATCACTTCCAGTGTTTAGATGCCTTTTGTAGAAAATGTCCGTCTTTGCAAAAGAAAATGAAGAGTTTTTAAGTCTTTCTCCCAGTTTCCTAACTTGAGACTGTCTGTGCTGGAAGTCAGCTGCAGTATCTGGGGTTTCAGCACTGGAAGGCTAACAGACTGTGTAAGTCAGTAGTAACAGGCAATGTTAAGTTCAAAAGGGCAGTGGAAGAAATACTGAGGCAGCCTTGAGGGTTTGCCCTGATGGCTTAGGAAGGTCGATACTACGACAGAAAGGGCAAGCTGCCATGAAGCAGGAGGCAGTATCTGAGAAAATGATCCCATTGTCATGCTCAGTTTTCTGATCTTCATTTTCAATCCTTTTTCTCCAAGCACATAAAGAAGCCAGACTATGTGACGACAGGCATTGTACCAGACTGGGGAGACGACATAGAAATTAAGAATGAAGATCAGATTCAAGGGCTTCGTCAAGCTTGTCAGTTGGCCCGTCATGTCCTGCTTCTGGCTGGAAAGGGCTTGAAGGTAACAATTACAGAAGTCCCATAACAGCTTGGATGTCCTTTATGCTTTCACTTATTTGGGTTTTGTTCCTACTTTTTTTTGTTCTTTTAACTTTCCTATAATGGGCATCCAGCTTTAAGTTCGATCCTGAAAAAACTGGGATTTGTTAACTTTTGATTCAGTTCATGATATGCCTGTTTAATTATTTCTGTATTTTGGACCTATGTAGTGCTCAGTTGCTGGCTCAGGTGTAATATCTCTCTGTTTGTGATCTCCCTTTGTTCAGACTGTGTCAAATCGTGTGAGTTTCTCCTAAGGCCCATGCTACATTTTTTCCTTTCATTTCATGGCCCACCTTCTTCATATGCCGTTCTTTCCAGCTCTGCATGTGTAGAAGCCCAAACTTGATCTGCTTTCTCCATTCCTGTCCATCCTTCAGCCCTCACTGTCCTGTGGGATCCAATAACACTCATAGAGCTGCCGTTGGAAAAAACAGCTGCCAAATTCTACACAATTTTCCAGAGTGCATTGATAATAAAGCCTCATGGTTCCCAGAAGTGTTCCTACAGTATGCTTTTTGGGATACTTCCCAAGAAAAAATGTAGAGGGAGGAGCCTACTGCCAGGTTTTGTAGATGATGAAGTGCTTTTTTAGCCTTGCCTTGGTATTTCATGTAATAGCATATTGGAAAAGGTGAGATGGGTTGAGTAGCTATGAGATGCAGAGATAGATGGGGACTGTAGGTCAATGCCATTGACTTAAAAGGGGATTTTTCTTTTAGCTATCATCACTCTTTCACAAAGGTTTCGTTCTGGAGCTGGGATGGCCGATGAAAAACTGCCTGAAGCTTTAATCTTACTTAGCTTTGTGCGTGTTTAACTTTTTAATGTTCTATTATTTCTCAGTACAGTAAAACTTACTCATTTAAAGTTAAGGGTGTATACATGTTTCTGAAGGGTCAGTACAATGTGGGTTTTGAATGAGAGCAGTTTTTCACAAATACTCTTTGGTTGTTATCATGTGTAAATACACAGTTATGCAGTATGCTGTAGTTTATGATGCAGTTCACAGTATGTGCCAAATCATGCATAATAGCAAAATACTGCACACATATAATGAATGTTTTGGAGCAAAAAGGTGTATAAGGTGTATAATTACATAACCAGGACCTGTGTACGGGGAGGGAGGTGGCATTTGGAGTTGGGGTGCTAAGACCACTGCCCAGGTCAGTCACAGACTGGTGGTGAGCTCTGTTTTTCACAAGTGTTTGTTCAAGACTCCCCTGACCCATCTGTTCTTGTGCTGACACTGCTCTTTAATTTAAACAGCTTCCTGCCTTTCCTTGAGTCTTCCCCTTCATGCAGGAATAGAGCTGTGCACCAGACTAAACAAACCAAGCTCTTTCAGTCTATTCTCATAAGCTAAACTCTATATTCCTATTTTACCTGAAGAGTCCCTTCCCTCCACCTGTTCCTGTTGTCTTGCTGAACCCACCTTGCACGCAGTCCTCCAAAGTGGCTCTTGCCAGTGCTTTAGCTAGTGGCAGTAAGATCCCCCAATATAACAAGGGTGCATTATAATCCATGGATACAGAGAGATATAGTTTGATCATGGTTTTGATGTTACCATAGCTGTCTGTGGGACTTCAAATTACGATATGGTATTATATATGATAACTTCCCTGGTTTGAGTTACAGATATGGGAATAAACCAGCAGATTCTATGCCATGAAAATATTTTATTATATACCATTGAATTGCCCTACTCCAAATAAGGGATTAGGTGCACAGTAGGTGCCACCCCAAACTTGCCCAGCTAACGAAAGTATCTTTAAAAATAAATCACGTACTGTTAAAAGCAGAACTTCTCACAGCGTGTAAGCCATGCAGAGACCAGAGGTCTGTCTGCTGAGTATCCGAAAGCCACATCAAATTGCTTGAGCAGAGCAGCAGCAGACAGCAGCCAGTCGGGTACATAGCAGCTCAGTTTGTCTATGGGCCAAAGATGAAGATGTTTGAGCAAAGGCAGGAGCAACAAACCTATATTTATCCAGAACCAACGGCTTCTATATCCAATGCAGACAGTGTGCCAAGGCTGCGGCTGCCATCCCAGCACTGAGGCTGCAACGGCTACTGCAAAGCAGGGGGCATGGGCAGTAATCCCAAATCCTGGTCCTGAACCCACGTTCATTGCTCCTCACCTGCCCAGCAACACTTCTGTGCTGAACAAAATTCAGCTGAGTAAACAGACCTGGTTTTATCCTCAGCACGGTACACAAGTGCACTCTCATGTATTCACTGTGCATGGCCACTCAGTATTTCAATATATGACTGTCTCCTGCACCACAGCCTACCTATATTCCACATATTACTCCAAAATCACAGCCACTGTGATTTTTCCTTCAGTGTGCTAAGAATGATACTCGTATCTGTACTAAGTATGATTTTCAAAGGCTCGGAACTCATTCAAATCAAAATCAATTTACAGAGGAACCCTCAAAAGTACTTCTCAGTGAGAGAGGTTCCCCTACCAAATTTCAAATTTCAGCGCTCACCATTCCAGAGACAGAGTTGATCCAAAAGAAAAGTGAGAATAATGTTATTTTAAGCATGTGCACTTTCCACTCCATGGATATTCAGAAAATGGCTCAATGATTTATGAGAGGGTTGGTTTTTTTTAATATGTAAAATCTTGAGGAAAAGATTAATCTAGAAAACATCAAGCATAAAAATGAAGATTTCTAAAAATGATGGGTCAGCGCTTGTAGATTCACTATGATCATCCAGGCTATGGCAAGTTTAAGTAAAATATCCCCAAAATTTGAAGCTAAATATTTAAATATTTTATAAAATTTAAGAATACCTGGAAAACAATTTCTTAAAATGCTTAAATACATTATGGTAAATGTACTGGGCAATTATAAGACTTAATATCCTTTCTTTTACAAATAAAAAGGGGAAGTAATGTTATGTTTTCAAGCACTGAAAGCATTGAAACGAGACATTTCTACAGCAGCTACTGAAACGATGCCATGGGAAATTGGTGTCTTCGAAAAAGTAGATCTGGAAAAAAGAACAGAAAGGAAGTAGACAGTATTTTAGGTTTCTAGGAACCTCTGAGTGCTCATTTCTACGGCATGCTTTATTTAAAACCTTTTTTTCTGAAAAAAAAAATCCATATATCAGTAAAATATATCAGACAGCATAGTGTTTTGTATCAAAGCAGCGTATTTGAAACATCCAGTATTTCATTGAAGCTTGGCTGCAATCACATTCAGTAAATATAAGAAACTCTCTTTGCTTTTTTAACAGGATATTATGTTTGATATTTTAGGTTGGCATGACAACTGAAGAAATAGATTCCATTGTTCATCATGAAATAATCAGACAGAATGCTTATCCATCACCTCTGGGCTATGGAGGTTTTCCAAAATCTGTTTGTACTTCTGTAAACAACGTGGTATGTCATGGTATTCCTGACAGGTACTTCCTCAGTAATGTACATTTTACAACCAGGAATTAAAATGTTAAACTGAAATTAATAAATTGTATTTAATATTAAACATACTTCAGCTTAACTAGATGTCGTATGTGAACGCGTTGTAGATGCAGAACATGTTACCACGTGATGCTGATAGCTGTTATAGAAATGTATGTGAAATAGAAAAAAAATGTATTATCCTGTTTGTCCAGACACTTAAAGAAAGTAGCATATTGCATTTTGAGTTTAGTGTGTGGGGGGAAAAAAACCCAGTACAGTCTGATTTTTTTTTCAGCCAGAAAAATAAGTATAGGCTAAGGAATAAATGTATTTGAATTTATGTGGGTTTTTTTTTTTATATTCGCAATACATTCAGCTACTCACAAAGTAAAATATGAACCCTAGTGAGAGAAAAAGAATAAATATAATGGTAGATTTTTCAGGTGTTGATATGTTTTTCTGGTAGTTGTTTCTCATTATTTTATATTCAGCTACACTTGTTCTCTAAGTAGTCAGAGCTGAACATTAAAAATGGTTATTCTGTTTGCTTCTGCCTTCCTCCATCACAAAATACCTACCCCTTGATTTTTTATGTATGTGTCATTAGGTGTTTATTCTTATATTCCCTTTGTTGGGAACTGTCTGTCACCATTATTTTTTTTTTCTGTTTATGTTTCAGTCGACCTCTTCAGGATGGAGATATTATCAACATTGATGTCACGGTGAGTAATTCATATAAAAAATAGTCTTTGATCAACTTTAGAATCACTAGTAGCAACAGGAAGAATAGTGGATTGGAGATGGGGGATGCACAGATGGATGTGCTGTTTACTTCTGAGCCAAGGCACAAGCAGCTGGTTTCCTTTTTTGTTTTTAACTGTGTGTTTATTCCAGCTAGACCCAGGCCTGACTTGAATTTAGGACTGGAATCAGATGCACTGAGATCAATGTTGGCCTAAGTGAAATGTCAACCCAATCCTGCTATGTGTCATGTTTTTGAGAAGGTGTAATTGTTATTGATCCACTGTGTAGTTAATGCAGAGCACCACAGTACTGGGCAGCAGCTGAAGATAGATATGTATGAGATGAGCTAACATGAAGAAAGCCAGCATTTTTCCTTCACTCTGCCAAGATTGATCTTCCTCTTCCTGCTGATTTTGAGTGGGGCCTGACATTATCTTACTCTGTCATTAGAGGCTACATTGGCCTGTGTATGTCAGTCTATTTGGACAGCAACTCTTTTGCTAGCAGTGTTCCCTACATTTATTAAAATCCCCAAAGGTAGTGTTGTGTTCCATTTCTGCTATAAAAGCCCTGAACCTTTTGAGCAGAAACAGAAATAGTGTGATATAACCGTGACTTAATATTTCCAGAGAATCATCAATTACAGCTATTTAAATAAACACGGGCTAGGTTTTCCTAGAAGCAAGAAAGCGCAGGAACTGGAAACCTAATTCTCATTTCATTTATGAAAAAAAAATACTTGTGTCTTGCAGAAGTTATTTTTCTTTTTGCTGTGCATGTTCTTATTTTTCTGAAGTGCTGTTTATTTCTAATGTGAACACGGATGGTTTTTGAATCCCAACATTATTTTGCAATAATATGTCACATACAAGGGAGTAGAATCTCATAAAAACAAGCGTTTTAAATCATTAAAGAAACTATTGGTAACTTGATACTATTTTCATACTGGCAGAGTGGAGAAATCTTCAGCAGACCTACCTCTGAGCATGAGATTCAAGCTTTCTAAAATATTTTTTCTATTAAAATTAGGGTCAGTGACCTTTTTCCCATTATATGCTCACATGTGATCCAGAACTGGGTTTGGTTTGGCTTGGGTTTTTGATCTTTTTAAATTCTTTCTTATCTCCATACTTTCTAATCGTAGAATTCTGACTATCAGGCTTACACTGTGCAATCCAGCATTTTTAACTTTATTTTTGGCCTTCGTTTTTACTTTGGTGAACTGGTGTCACTTTGCTCAGTTTATCAGACTAAATCAGTTTGTAACACCTAAGGATCGTATTTCTTTGTACCTCCTTAAGGTTCATTTTACTTTTTTTTCAGTCTGTCAGGATAATAATGATACCTTAGATTAAAAAAAAGTGTAGACTCATATCACAAATACTTTCCATGATAAACTAAATGAAATATTTTTGTATTAACATAGTGTGCATATCTTGTCCACTCTGCTTCACAAATGTCTGACTAAATGTTACTGGCCTTTTTGAAGACATAGATTTATTTCCTTTTAATTTACTCTCATAAAATAAAATAAATCTTGACATTTCTGTGAATGTGAAGATTTCTGCAAGGATGGGAATTGCTGACTATCTTTGTAAGATGTTTTTTTTCATTTAAAACTGAACTGTGCTGTGTGTGATAATTGCTTAGTCCAAAACAGCTGAGGAAAAAATACTACTTTTCAGCATTATTAACTGATCTCTTTGCTTATTTTTAATGAGCAAAACTAGGACGTTTCACAGCTGGACAGAATAAAAATCAAAGTAAATATTGCACAACAAATTGTTTATAATTGTGTACAGGTTCTATAAAGTAATTAAATAATACTCAGGTTGTTAAGTCTAAATACTAAGCACTATGTACAAATTATCTGAACAAAAAAATCTATTTTAGCACCATTAAGATGGTAGCATTTCATGGATGAAATACAAATTTTATAGGCTTGGAACATAGACTTGAAAATGTATTTTAGTATAGAGACAACAGTGTTATCCATTACTGGATCCTCACCGTAGTGCAATTTTCAGCCTATTGTTACCAGGTTAATGTTTCCTACAACTTGGTCTTTCACTGAATTTTAAGGAAATAGTATGTTACAATTGCTGTGGTTGTAGTTTATTAACATCAGAAATATGTAATTGCTGTGGATGGGCTGCAATGAATGTTATTATTGGTTTTGTTGTTGAGTTTTTTGTTGTTGCTTGGTTTGGTTTTCTTTAAACTCTCCTATGTTTTAAATCTCTGTTTGCTTTTCCAGGATGATGATGTTTAATGTTGGGGGTTTGTGTGTTTTACTTGCTGGAGCTAAAAACAAACTAGTTCGGTTTAAATATGAGCTATCTAATTTAAAACCTGCCCAATGGGCATTAAATACAAAAATAAAAAAGGGATTTTGAGTAGTCTGAACTGGCAGAGGAAGGTATACAGCAGAGGGTTGCAGCTGCTTTTTGCTGGAGTGGTGGCAACCCAGTTGGGCCCTTTCTGACACTCACCTTTCTTTGAAATACCCCTTGCTCCTAATGGCCTACATTTTCTTTACATTTCAGCCCAAAGACAAACCTGGCCTTGGGATAAACTGTCTGTAGTGTGGGGTTTTTTCGGTTGTGGGTTTTTTTTGCTTTGGAATCAACGAAAAAGAATGTGAGTCTGTCTTTCACAAATAGTTTGCCAGTGGCAAAAGTTCAGTGGTTCGAACTTGGTGAGTAATTAGTTGTAGAAGGATAGTTGCCCACTGTTTCGGGGAGAAAAAATGTTTTAGAAGATCAAAACTGTGCACCATTATAATTTGTCTTTCTGTAGGGAAATTTGGCTTGGTCCTAAAATTATGGACCTGCCTGCCATGGTGCAGAGCTGCAAACCCCGTTTTAATGGTGGGTTGCAGAGCTCCATAGTGCCAGGATTTCTTGTGTTCAGCGGAGAATTTCAGGAGAGCTAACATCTAAAACCTATGAAATGTCAAAAAGAAAAGAAAAGAACAATGTGTAGTTAATGCAACTGCACATTTCATTTTCAGAACATGAAATTTTTCAGTGCCACAGCAGTACATTTATTCTCTCAAAATTCATCTCTGGAAATCAGAAGTAAAATCCAATGTTAATGCCACATTGTAGCTTGAAAATAAGATTAAAGAAACCTGCAACAGCTGACAGTGTATTTGGTCCATGCTTTCCATGGGGTTCACTCTGGCTGTTGGTAGCAGGGTATGGCTGTCACCTCCGAGCTCCAGCGGGGGCTGCTGACTGCGGGCATGCATCTCCCTGCCAGCCGCCAGCAGGTTCCCCCATGCCCACAGCCAGGACTGGGGCTCCGTGCCCTGCCCCTCTGGGGTGCAAGCAGGTCCCTGGCCACAGGGACAGGGGCCAGGGTGGGTGGGCACCTGACAGCCCCAAGGCCCCCTTCAACCCATCCACGGCCCCCACCCATCTTCTTGCAAACAGCCCAGTTATCCTCATGTCCTGTAGCTGAGTGGTGTCACTGGTGCACTGCTGAGCACTGATGCACAGCTTCTGCTTTCCTTGAATTTTTAATTGGCAACATTGGCAACCCTTAGGCACCTTGCAATCTTTCAAGCTTTTTTTCTTTCCTTTGCAATGTTTTGCTTTTCCAGTCTTGCAAATATGACTTACCTGTCTATCTGTTGCACTATATAGCTTGGTCCTAGAAAGAATGGATTTAATTAAGAAGACGATCTGTTTCTAGATGCAAAATGAGAAAATGTCTTTACATTTCTGCATATGTTTAGGTGTATTACAATGGCTACCATGGTGACACTTCTGAAACCTTTTTGGTGGGCAATGTGGATAAATCTGGTGAAAAGTTAGTGGAGGTTGCCAGGAAATGTAGAGATGAAGCAATTGCAGCTTGCAGACCAGGGGCTCCCTTCTCTGTAATTGGAAACACAATCAGGTAAGCCTTATATTGACAAGTAAAAGGAGGGCTGGCAAGTGGGACAAAGGTTATTGGTGGTTTGGTATAAAGCTGATGACATGTTTTATGATTCAAAACCATCATTTCAGTCTGATATCAGTATGTGAACTGCCAAGCTATAATGTTGTTCCTTGGGTAAGAGGTATTTTTTTTAAAGTGAATTACACTAGGGTCAGCAAAGATAACTGTAGAAAGAGACAAAGATTCATAAAGTAGATTTAAATTAACAGATGTATTTTGCGGTGGGCTTTTGTTTATTTTTTATTTGTGTGTGACACTACACCACATCTGTCTAACAGCGTAAGACAGTTAGAAACCGTTGTTTTCATTGAATGTTACAAAGGAATTAGTCAACATAAATAAGCTCTTTGTTTAAAAACTACGAAAATATTTAACTCGAGAGCTTCTGATCTTACAAAGAGCAGTGCCTGCTAACGTCACAGGGAAAAAAGAGCTGACATTCAGAGATTTTTCTCTATTTTGCATCTCTTCTAGCTTTCACATAAATGCAGTCATGACTCTTCTTCTGCTGATGGCTTTAAATAAAAATGTGTCTTAGTTTTTTGAAGGTACCTATGGATTATTTTAAAATCTTTGCCAAAAAAAAGAAACAGACATATATCATATGCATTTCATTAAGCAATACTTCTTCGGACTGCTGATGGGGACAACAAGCTATTGAATTCATTCTGATTACTTAAAAGCTGCAAGGCTTAGTCACCTTGAAAGGATGCTGCTTTTTTTTTTCCTTGTAAATCTTCAAATACTTTAAGAAAAAAAGAGAACGGCAAAATATCAGTTAGATGTATTTATAGCTTTAAAAATATTGTAACAGAGTCTGAATCAAACTTTAGTAAAACCTCTTTGGGTTATATCTGAGAAGCTTTTATTGAAGACTTTGTATAAAATTGTGTTTTTGACAGTTTTAAATTATAGGCTAACTAGCCTGGAGAAAAAGGATAGTGTCTTTCTGTTCTTTCATAGGAAATGTTGAATCAGACCCCTACTGGGAAAAGAAATTTAATGCATATCTCACTATCTTACTGTCCATGAATATAATAGAAGTGAATTCAAAATGTAGTTTTATTTTTGCAAATGGGATGAGTCGATAGATGCACCTCATATTTTTGAACACCTAGGGTTCAACAAATTTACTGGTGGTGCTCTTGCATTTTAACAAAATTTATTCTTGAGTAGAAGGGGGCACAGAACACTGGATTCTTATTCAAGCATTCTATCGAGCTCTGCATTCATGGCTGTGTCTAAAGGGCATGTCAGCCTTTGATTCTCTCTGAGAGGTAATTATCCTTTTCCTGTCACGGAACAACAAATGATAGCTAACTACAGAGGCACATTTGCAGTAGTCACATTCATCAACTGCAGAAAAAAAAATTCAATTTAATTGTGCAACACAGCTGCACATAGGCTTTTTGAGCATTTCTGTTGTTCTCCCTGTCTTGCTATTCCTCCCTCCAGATCTATTTTTTAAACTTTTTTTTCTGGTTATTTTTTCCCCCTTTTTGTCTCTTCTTCCATTTTTACTCTCTGTACTTTCTTGTTAAAGTAATTTTCTTTTGTGGCTCTCATTCTTTTTTCCCCATTGAAGGCTATGAATGTAGAAAATTATCACAATTACTCATATAATTGAGCCTCTTTGTAGCAAGTGCAACTCCAGTAGCCTTTCTCCATCATGAAAATGGTTTCATTATAGGGTTTTTCATATTCTCTGACACCATCTACACAGAGGAACAGGCGTGCAGATGAGATGTACTAGGAACAGGGTAGATCAGTAAGGTCACAGTAGGAATAATTAGCTCTGCTATGGAAAGAGCATCTAGGCCTTTTACTGCTACATAAATGTACTGTCCATGGCTTTTAGTCACAAAAAAACTTACTAACAAATGGAGCTCCCGCCTACTACTTTGAAAAAAAGATTTGTATCAACACTACAATTTTCCATCATTAAGACTAATAACACAGAGCCTAGTATACATCAAGGGGAATAAAAAGAAAAATCTCACATTCAAGTGGCGGCTGGGTGCTGACCTTTGTTCCCTTTTTTTGTGTTCAACTTAACTCTTTACAAAAAAGAGCCACACGCCACACCAACATGCAGGTGAACTCCAGCTAGTGCTAGCAAAGCATGGCATTCAGTTGGAAAATCTGATAAATCTCCATGCAGGATAATGCATTTCATTACAGATTCACTACATTAATCCTGGCTGTTTTAAAAAAAAAAAAAAAGGAAGAAGAAGAAAAAGAACCGAGTTGAATGTGACATTGGATTTTTTTCTGTGTTGGTACAGAGGTCAGTTTACTTGCAAAATGTAAATATATAGTCAGTGTCCCCTTTGCAAAGCAGATTAATTGAACCTAGTAGCTGTTCAAAACTGCATATGAAATAGCAGGTTATTAACTTTATTTCTCAAGATTTTACCGTGTTGATGATTTAAATGTGCTGATTTGTTTAGAACTACTTTAACACTGCCTCTACTGAAAGATTACCTTGGCTTGGTGAAACTGTGTTTTAGGTTATTTGTCATTTGACATTTGATTGCAGACAGATATATAATACATATATATATATATATATACACATCAAAATCTCAAGTTTTACAAGAGTTAGATATCATAAATGCCTGAGAACAAGCACCTACAAGCTGGAAACATTTAGGTCCATGAGAATGGAAATGTGTCTAGGTTTCTCTTCAGTTTTTTTATAAAGGTGCTGAAGTCATATGCAGAATGCATCTTATGCACAAATAATCAGAATATTTCCTTTCTACAGTAGGTTTCAGAATACTTATATCTTGGGGTAAATTTGCAGTCAATATTCTAGCATAGTCTTTGTTATGGAAGCTCAATAGCTGACACTGAGTATTTCATTGACAGCAGTTCATTCTCCCATCAGCTACAAGTTGCAAATAAAAGATTGCATGGATTCGTGAGTTACTTTGCTTAGAAAAATTTGGGTCTTTGCTAACCTCTTTCTATTGAAAGGCATATCAAAACTATGGGTCAGTTCCAGTGCAAATGGAATTGGGCCCTATGGTCCATTTTCTTCTACCATTTCTGACATTTTCAGGCAAAAATAAATTTAGTTTGAAATCTGCATTTTAGACAGTGAGTCTAGGTGCATGAAAGTGTTGTGAGTGTAGAGAGCTAAAAAACTTAAATGTGATGTTGTTAAATAAACCAAATTTCAACTCCTACAAAAAAAATAGTAGTGATGAAAGTATTAATAAATGGTTTAAAATGTTTAACTCGTAAGTATATGTTTTGATATTAATTTAGAACAATATAAAGCAGATTTTTTAAAAAAATCTGTTTCTATCAGATTATGCACATTTAAACAATAAGTGGCTCAGGCAAAATAAGTCATTTTAATGTCATCTGTGATAGATTTTCCTTGACAGCTACTGTAAATTACAATTACACTGCTTCTCTCTGCACTTGAAAGTAAGCATTGCAATAAATTATCTTTTATTTCAATCCATCATGTCTGCTTTCAGAAACAGAGAACCTCGAATAAAAGTTCAGCACTATTGTAAGAAAAATACAGTAATTTGTGTTCAGTTTGAAACTAAAACGTACCTTTATTTCAAAAAACAATTGTTGGCTTTCAGAAATATTACTAATTATACATCAACATTTATTGTCATTGTAGGGAATCCCTGAACTTGTGTATTCCCTCAGTCTAGGATTACTATTTCAGAAAAAAACACTTGAATATTTTCCCTGTAGAATTTTGTAATTTCTCAAATTAGATCCTATGGTACTATTCAAAATAGGCATTTTTATCACAAATAAATCTAGTTTAGGCTGATGCTGGTTTCAATGCTTTTTTTTTAAAAATGAAAAACAAGTATGCCATTCAGTGGCCATTTTGCTAACAATATATCTAAGACAGACATGATTACTTCTAATTAAAAAAAAAAAAAAAAAAACCAACCAAAAAAACCAGCAACTCCCTACATAAGAACACAATTCATGGGACTGTTATCAGTTTCAGTGTTTCTCAAGTATGTTCACTGCCAAGAAGTGTAAGACAGGTTTGTTTAACAACTTCAGCCATTCATGTCATACTGCTCTGCTGGACTGCTTTTGATAAAGTTTCATCCCTGGTAAGAGAAGCTGGCACTGTGGGACAAGCATCCCTGGCTGAGAGTCAGTTCACCAGGATGCTCATCCTTGGTAGCAAAGCAGTCTGTGCCATCTTGTCGAATCAGTTAAATTCTTTCTTGTCTTTTGCCACCACAGAGCCCAGAGAAGCAGTTGCTGTCAATCCTGAAAATGGAATTGTTTCACTTTTTTTTCTTCAGCGAGTGCTAGGAATACTAGACCAGACCTACCTTGAGGAAAAAGTGACAAAATTTGGTAAAAAGAAAAGAAAATGCTCCTCTAGATGCTCCTAGAGGGTATCTGCACAGGACAGCCCCCTAAGGAAATTCTTTCAACCTGCTTTTCAGCTTCTTAACAGGAAGGATTTATCACCCAGGAGCTCCTTTCAGGGGAAGCTTGAGTATCGGGGAAAGCTTTCCGGAGAGTCAGTCCTGCCTGTTCCTGCTTTGTGGCAATTTCGCTGTTAGGCTGCTGTCAGGACAGCAATGCATGTCTCCACACTTATCCCTCCTTTCAGAGAATTGGCTGTTGTCTGGCAACATGGGAAGAGGATGCTCAGATGGCAACTGACACCCATCTCTCCTCTCTCCACTCTCCAAAGCATGATACCACCATAAGGCAGGCTCTGACAACGGCTTCAGGAGGATAGCTTGGCCCTCACTGATGTTCCTTTACCAGCTGGGTCACTGCCGATCCATCCCAATGCCAGACACTCGGCCTGGCTTTGCCATCAGCAAAAGAAAAGCCTCGCTGGAGCTACTCTTGACTCCGCAGCCACTGGGATGGAATACATGGCAGCAAAACATAAAATCAAGTACTGGGCTCACTAAATAATTACGCTTTTAATCCTGCCCAATTCACCTCTGCCCAAATATGCAACAAAGATTACTCTGTGTGATGATGAATGTTGTCAGTGAGTATTTTTAACAATTATTATTATGAAGAACCTTTTTTTTTCTCTTGATGCTGTCTTGTAAGGTATGCCTCTGCTGCCCCAGCATTTACTCTGGAAATGATTAGCCGAGATGTGCCCCATAGACAAGGGGAACTGGCAGACTGGCACATCCTTTCCCACAGCAGGTGCCAGGCAGCCCAGCTCAGCCATGCCAACCTCTGCCTCCTGCCTTCACTGCTTTCCCACTTGCAATCAGGGCTCTTCTAGCTAAGCTTATGCTGCCTGTCTGCAAGAAGAATCTGGTGAAGTTGGGGCTGCAATCTTGTAAGATTGTCTTAAGGGAAAGATGCAAAGAAAGGCCACCACTGACAGGTCCTGAACTGGGCAGTGAGACAGTGAGACCAAAATGTTGAGCTGTTGTCAGCAACAAATGGTAAATGTGTGCAAAAATGCTCCACTCCCTGGCATCTTGATTTTTTAACCAGATTCCACGGCCTGGGAATCCTGGAGACTGGAGAGGCTAATCAAGACCAGTAGTTCAATTCACTCTTCTCAGAGCTGTTTCAAAGTTACAACCAACGTGTACATTTACAGGATTACCTTTGCGAGTTGTAGCTAGGATTAGCAGCTTTGTTTTTTTATGAAAACTGGGTGTTTTACTGTAACTCCACAAGGATGTAAGAGCTCACTAGGATTTATTAAATACTCCGAAGTAAAGCTCGTAGTTGTGGAGAGAAAGGCCTCAGAGGACCTTCTGAAGCACATGCAAATGCTAAAACCAGATTGAAAGTAGCCAAGTTTCATACCTGCATCTTATTTTCTCCACAGTTTTTCTGTGTGTCACTTCAGGTCTGTTGACCATGTTACATTTTATGTAAAGAATACCAAGGCTCTGTATGTAGACAAGGGGGAAGAAGGAAGGGCATGGTGTCTGTCAGTGTAGATGTCAAAGCCCTGTGAGCTCCAGGATCTCCTCCAAGATCCCCTATTTTGATCACAGACGGTAACCACTGAAGTACTGATGCCAGCAGAGTTGTTTTCAAGCTGTTTGGTGAGAAAGTGATAGAATTCACCATTGAAATGCATATGAACCATTTCTTTGACTGCATGAGGACAGGATACTGTTGTAACACTGCCTTCCGTGTGCCTCGGTGCTTGTGCACTTGGCGTGCAACATGCAGCTCCTGCTGCTACTGCCACCCTCCTTGGCAGCAGCTGAATGCTGAGGCTGAAGCTTCCCCTGCTCACTGGAAAGGATGTAGCCGTGGTGCTCGGAAGAATAGCTGCTCAGAGAAAAACTATTTCTGTCTTGCTACAGAACATGGATTTTTCTGGAAGAAAAAATCCTGTAGTAATACAAAAAATGACAATGCTCTGTCAGTGATCAGGAATGCCATGTGAGGACATCAGCACAGCTGAACAGTTAGTGTGATTGTGATTTTGCAAAGACTGGCAGAAGAAGATGAAAGAAAACCTTATCACATGTTGCATGGATAGCTTCTCCCATCTCTCCTCAGAGAATCACTTCACTCATGTGGGAATTATCATCTGTGTTGCTCTGGGCTTGGTCTCTGGAGATCTTGGATTTTGTGTATGTTTCTGAGGAATCTGGCTTTCTAACTCATTGTCATTCCCTGTCCTTCTTGCTTGGCCTTCAGTAGCATCATAGCCAGCAGGCCCAGTCTCTGACCCAGATATGGGGGACGTGATAGAAAGGCAAGGGAGAAAGTATTTTCCATTTCTAGTAGGACTTCTCATTGCATAATACTTCATGATTTTTTTCAAAATAATTGATGTATAAAGGTTATGTATGTATAAATGATTTATAAAGCCCGGACTTTGAGTGCAAACAAATGAAGCCCCAATTTCTAGCTCTATCGGTAATCTTCTTTGCCAGTACTTTGGAGTTTGGGGGTAGCTAAACCTGAAATTTCCATTCATCTCCAAAATTAATGAAGAAATGTGATGAGTCCTTATATCAGAGCAGTGGGTAGGTAAAAGGTAATACACAAATCCTGTTAAAATGTGCTCTAAGGTCTGAACACTGCAGCCTTATTAACCAACTCTACTCTCTCATTGCCATTTCACTGTGGTGGAGCAGCGTGTCCCTCAATCGAGTGGCATTAAATTCTGGGACAATGACCTGTGGGCACTGGAGCCAGCACTGCAGAGTCTATGGAGCCTGGTGTGCAAAGGGGATTACTTTGTACAGCAAGCTGGGGCCACTTTGCACCTGAATAAAAGCTACCCCATGGGGTTTAACAGGCTTTAATTTGTGCAACAGCTTTACCTTTAGTTGAGTTTCTTAACTTTTTCAGCTTTCCTTCCAGCCATAGTGAAACTGTGAGAGAGCATTTTCTAAGATGTAAATACAGACAACTCTGAAGTTCTTCAGTGCCTACCTTCATTCAAAATAAGCAAATTAAGCTTTTAATGTTATAGGCGAAATCTCTTTAGGCTAAGCGCCTTCCTGTCTTGCTCCTGTTTGATTTTAGAAATAGGGTGGGGATGATATGCAGGGACAAGGGTAACTTTCTTATCACTTCTAATCCATCTCCAGATCGTCCTGAATCTCTGCACTCTTCTGGTTTGGATATGGGCAGGCCTCCTGGCTGAGCTGCCTCAAATCACTCTGTCCACCACTGCCTCTGCCACTGCTTGCATACAAGGAGAGCCTGAAAGCCTGCAGATGTGGGGTGGGCCAGCAGCCAGAGGATACCCCATGGATCTCCAGGTCCTCCAGTTTTGGGGAACTGGGATAGGAATTTGCTTTCATAGCATGGGTAGGGATCAGTGCCCAGCCATGGTCCTGCAGGCAATTTTCAGAGATGCTTCTCCCTGAGGCAGGCCGTGAAAGACAGGGCAGATCTTGCAGGCAGAACTGAAACACCGTAATTGTTATGATTTGGTTTTGCCTCTGTGGCGATAGGTTCATTAGAAATACATTGTTATTTAGCATGAACGTATTTGCTGGACTTTCAATACATTTTTATACTAAATGTTTGAAGTATTGTGAGAGTGAAGTACTAGGGCTCTTAACTCTCCCTGTTGGCAGCAGGAGCCTCTTCTCTTGCAGGAAACCCAGTGCAGGCCCCTGGGTATGCAGCCCAGCGCAGGCTCTGCACTTACAGAGATCTCAGTAGAGGCTGCAGCTTGATGGTGTGCTGGGTCCTTAGCTGCCCAACTTGACAACTTTTGCTGTGCCATCTTAAAATGAGT
This sequence comes from Oriolus oriolus, assembly GCA_013400235.1. Taxonomy (NCBI): domain Eukaryota; kingdom Metazoa; phylum Chordata; class Aves; order Passeriformes; family Corvidae; genus Oriolus; species Oriolus oriolus. The sequence continues at coordinate 68,689 of VXBT01002932.1, forward strand.
TCCCAGTGATCTTGTGGAAAAGGTTACCCTCCATCGAGCAGGGAGACAACACACTGCCGTTTTACTTAGCCAGCAGGGCTGGCACGGGAGCTACCAGCCTCTACTGGCAGGCATGTTAACTCTGAAACCTAACGATGGCTCACCCGTGCTCGCCTCAATGACTTTTTGGAGCGGTCGCAAAGTGGTGACCCAGTGTCGGTAGCAACGCGGTAGTAGGGGCTGGGGCCGTCTAGCGGGGCTGGTGGTTGGGACACGCACCCTGACATGTCCTCTCTGCCCCCGCAGCTCCGTGGCGTGGCAAGGTGGCTTCCAGGTCTGCCCCTTCTTCGTCGGCCACGGCATCGGGTCGTACTTTCACGGGCACCCCGAGGTGTGGCACCACGGTAAGTAGCTCCCGCCGGCCGCGCCCGTCTCCCCCCGCGCCGCTCCGCTGCGCTCCGCCCGGGCGATGAGAGGGCTCTGGGGAGGGGGAGAGGGAGGGCGGTAAAGCGAGCAGGGCCCCCCACACACACACCTCCGCGCACGCTGCCCGTCCGGCGGGGCGGGGGATTGCCGGTGGGGGGATTAAACCTCTGGGAAAGCTGGAGGGCATCCCCGGCCTCGTTTTCTGAGAGTCGCGCGGGTATTTTTGAGGACAAGTCGCTCGGTAGCGGAGTTGTCGGGGCAGCTGAGCGCCGCGGACCGCGCCTCCCCCGCGTTTTCCGGACGGCAGCCGCCGTGTCCCGCGCCTCCACATCCCGCCCGCGCCCGAACCACGCCGGCAAAGTTTGTCACGGGGCAAAGAAAAATCTCTGCTGAAATATTAAAGCCCCTGGCCTGGACGGAGCCGCCATCGGGGTGGTCTCGCTGCGGCCGGGGTGGGATCGCTTTCGGCGGGTGCTCCAGCTCGTAACGGGGCTCGAGTGCACAGTACCTGCGAGCTAAAAAGGGGTTTAAACAAAGGGCTGGTTGCGTTCCCTTAAAAAAAAAAAAGGACCACAGATGCATAAACGCGGTTTTTTTTTTCTTTTGTAGCCAATGACAGTGATTTGTTAATGGAAGAGGGAATGGCGTTCACAATAGGTTAGTAACTCTCTGCTATGGTTTTCTGTTAAAAAGCACACACGGAGCAGCCCAGATCTGTAGCATTTCTTTATTGGGATATAGAAATAGCCGTGCAGACAGGGGGACGTCGGTGAGATGGACATTTTAGGAAACAGATTAAAATATCATTTAAAAAATGCATCAGAAACAAATTGGGTGAAATAATTTTCAAATTACAAGATTGAAAGAATGAAATGTTAATTATAAATTTTACTAATATCTGACTTATATTTTTGGCAAGGCAGAGACTCTGCCAGCATACTTGATTTGGGGAGGGTGAGAAGGATGTGATCGTGTCCCCGAAGCCGAGCAGCCTGGTGGCACTTAGTCATTCGCTGCCTGCCAGAGCTGCTGTTGGGTTTGGGAACTGCGGCGGCGGTAACCAGCCGGAGCCTCGCCCCGCAGACTGATCGCGCTCACTTCCAGTCGTGGAGAACTGCCGGGGGGAAAGCCCTCTTTCTCACTGTGTGGCTAAATGGCGCGGCAATTATGGGGAAATAAGAAAATTGTTGTTTTGCTGATTTAATGAACATTTTAAGCCTGTTTTAAAAATTCAAATATTTAAAACTATCTGTTGTTTATAAATGTGGTTGGTGCTTTGGTTATTATCCACGGGGTCTTAATTAAAGCTTGATTAAAATTCACTGCTTTTACAAAAGAGGAATGGGCAACTTCCTACCTTGCTATTTTGTCTTCCTTTTTAGTTCACATTTTAGTGTGGCAAGAGAGTGCCAGCCCAGGGAGATGGGACCTGTGTGGAAGGGGAGCTACCTGCTGGGATACCCCCCCTTTCTTTCTTGTTTCACAACCCACACAGGAGTGCAACTAACTTTAGAATACATTTTGTTTTTCTTCCTGCAGAGCCAATAATAATGGAAGGATCCCCCAAATTTAAGATTCTGGAGGATAAATGGACTGCAATTTCTGTAGACAATAAGAGGTGCCTTACTTTATTTTTTTGGTATTTCTTAAGACATGGAACTCATCACTGACAACCCAAAAAAACCCGAACAGATGAGTTTTCAGGCATGGTGGATGTGTTTGCCCTCTAATAACTGCTAAATGTGAATTTCAGATCTGCACAATTTGAACATACCATTGTGATTACCTCAGAGGGAGCAGAAATCCTCACTAAACTGATGGAGGAAGCCTAAAGATGGAGCAAGGAGTGGAGGGACTTGCTGTACTTCTGGGATTTCAAGTTTCATTCGGGACAGAGAAGAGGTTTCTGTAATTTCTGAGGGTAATGGGTGCGAAGTAAATTGACTGGGGTAAAGTCAATGCAGGGGACAGAAGAAGCAATTTGAGGGATTGGCTCTGGACGTAGTTCTTTCTATGTGTTACCTGGTGAGTATTTAATAAAAGTTCTTAGCTTTTTTGTGACCTTTGAAGCAGCCAAGCAGAGTCTGCAAGTGGCAAAGGGTTTCGGTTATTTGGGGTTAGGGACAGAAAGCGGCTTCTCTCTCTTCCAAATCCTATGTGGGACAAATAGATATCAGATGATACGGTCTTTAAGCAGCTGAGAGGACAGAGAAACATAGCATTTTCCCTTTATAGCTGAGGTATGGGGTCGATTTGTCTTCATTGTGATTAACACAGTGCTGTTTCGCAGACTGTAACTAGGATGAAAGAAAGTTTCCCAAGAGTGTCAGGCAGAGGCAGCAGGCTCTTCCCAGCATCATTCCCAGCAGCAACCCCCCCCTTCTTGCCTCTTTTTACATAGCACAAAAAGTGATTAAAAATGAGATGCAAAGCATGCCTCTCTGGGGATCAATAATTGCCCTGCTTGAAGAATTAACCAGTTTGGGGTAATCACTGCTCTGTGGTGCCCATGTTAGTTAAGGGAGAGGCTCTGCCAGAGTTTAAGCATTTTGTGGAGGCAGAGGAGTTTGCAGTCCAGGGGATGAGTCCCGACTCCTGCACGGAGTTTGGAACCGAAGGACCTCAGGAGCTGTGGGTCTCACTCAGCCCTATGCTCTCTGCAGTCCTTGCCAGGGGTGCTGGGGTTGATTTGCAATTTACCCAGTTGCTGACCGGCCTGTTGGGCCAAATGGGTCTGGCACTGGTATTTGGAGGCCACCAGAGCAGGACTTGGTCCTGTGAAATGGGGGGTAGCCTTGGAGGTAATTAAAGGACTTCCAGAAGTTCCCCAGGCCCACGGCAATAGCGGTGCAGTTTGGTACAAATAACTTGCCCCTCATTTCAGGCAGATGGGGTTGCATGCTGAGGGCTGGCCAGTTGCACATTTAGGCAACCAGAGTGGCTCAGTATTGGCTCCCTCAGTAGTTCTGGACAGAAGTAAGCTGCTTTCTTACAGCTTTACTCTGCTGTTTGCTTTCACTCAGCTCTAACAGTTCCTAACAGCATCTTTTCAAAAAGCAGGGACCCCCCTCCCTGAATACAGCTAACACCACGGGGCAGCCACTCAGCTTCATCCTCCCCGAAAGGAGCTTGGAAGGCCATAAAACCTGCAAAACAAACGATGCAGCCAAGTTTACAAATGCACAGAGATTAAACAGTGCGAAGGACAGTCGGCACTGCCTGGAGGGGCATGTATTTTGTTCTCTTACATTCCATCGCCCAGCCGCGCTGTCTCTTCTGAGGGGTACTGGGGGCAGCTGGGTGTCCCGCGCGTCCCGGAGGCACACCAGAGGTGCCTCTCGTGGATTTTGGCCACTCCGGGAGCCCCTGGATGGCACCGCAGGTGCCAAGCTTCTCACCGTTGTCTGCCCCTCTGCCTCCTGTCCCGCTCTTACCACGGTGTGGGATGAGGCGGGAACGGAGCAGCCGGGAGCAGGGAATCCCCCGCAGCCCGTCGTAGGGGGACTGCCGGCAGCTCCTGGTAATCACTGCTTTCCGAAGTCCCGCCAGTAACTCTGGTGGGACTGCGAGTTTTACCGGCCGCTGCGGAGCGCTGACGGCCAGACGGAGGCATTGATAGTGCACCTTTGTAATCCTAATTGCGAACGAGACTGAAGAGATGTCTCGGCTGTTCGGGGGCAGCCAGCGCCTCGCACAAGCCCGTCACTCAGAAGGTCTTGCCGGGCCAGCATGATGAGAGCTCCGACGTGGTGATCGCTCCCGCGGGGTCAGGACGTCCCGTGGCCGCGGTCCCTCCGCGCCCGCCGAAGCCGCGCTGACTGGGCCGGCAATGCACAGAGGGGCGGGAGCCCTGCTCCGGAGGACGGATGCGAGCGGAGCCTCACCGACCGGTCCGCGGGGTTTTGGCGGGGTTGGAGGGACTGTGGTTCGCCCCGGGACTGCCTGTGCCCGGCCGATCGGAGGAGAAGACGGCAGCCCCGGCGGACGCGGAGCGGCCTCCCCTCTCTGCAGCTGTCAGGCTGAGGCCGGCAAAGGTGCCGGAGCTGCCGAGGCGCCCTGTTCCCTACCCTGTCAAGCTCGCTGACCCGCCTCGGGTGGTCAACTTCCATGGCCAGGAGAGCAGAGCTGGCTGCCGGGGGAGACCGCGTGCGTGCGGAAGCACTGCCGCTGCCCCTTCCGCGCCAAGCCTCGGAGAGTTTGTGAGAATGAACTTTGCGCATTGCGAGCAAAGCAAAAAACCCCCAAAACACTGAGAAGAAAAAAGAAAAAAAAAAAAGAGGGGAAAAGGAAGTAAAAGAGGCGTTAGGAAACGGGCAATTAAA
>VXBT01002932.1:88264-131833 GCA_013400235.1 Oriolus oriolus
GGGGGGGGGCCGGAGCCACGGCGGTCACGGAGAGAGCTGGGTGCCCGCAGCAGTGGCTCTCGTGCTGCTGACTCTCCCAAATATAGCTGGTGCTTAGTGCAAAAGAAAACCGGTTTCTGCAACCCGCAGTTTGAACGTACAGCTGTCCCAAGTGACATCCTTGTAGGACTATTTCTATCCATCGCTGGACGAGGGCCGGCAGTCTGAAACAGCCGCTGACTGGCACGGGAGAGGGGCAGACAGCGTTTGGTGGCTGTCAGCAAACAGCGGGACAATCAGCTACCCTTCATTAGTCACGCTTTAAAGCATGTGAGATAGTTTAAAAAATACAAAGGAGAAAGGACATTTAATCTCGTACTGAAGATCTAATAAAGAAAGGACTTACTCGGGAATTTGTCTTGCTATGTGGCAATTTTTATTTTGTAATGCAATTAAATAGTGCTATATAGCACATACTTGGTGATCTGTACAAAAAGTAAAGGGCATTATTTTGTTTGCTTCAGCTTATATGAATAGTCTTTCTTGTGCAAGTTGTTCCTCATAAGTTGATGCAGGGCTCACAAATTTAAACGAATTGTCAAATGATAGCTGCTCCAGAGTGTTATGGCTTTGTTCCTGCAGTTAATTTTGCCTGTGTGGAGGTACAGACTTGCTGGAATGACCACTGGGGAGTTACTATTGCATATATTCACATGGCTGATCTTGTAGATCTGATTTTGTTATTTCTAATTTACTTGAACTTTTCTTGTGAGGTAGTTGTTTTAAACACCAAATTGTATAAATAAAGGCATGATTAAGGGAGAGATGACATCAGGCAGCAGGAAGGAAGGAGAAAGGCTTGTTTTAGGTGAGAGACGACTATTAATGTTTTAAAACACACTTCTCTGAATCAGTCATAGTATTATTAGGAGTTTAAAAAAATAATGGCATTAGGCTGGCCTGTGTTTATGTGTTTTCATGTTCTCATGTTCTGCTAATAATTTTAATTTTGCTTTTTTGTCCCTGCTTTGGGAATTGTGAATGTTACATGGATGGATAATTAGAAAAGACCCAGAGAGGCTGGGGGAGTGAGGTAAAAGTTGGAGGAGAGTAGGAGTGTTTTGTGTACCTGCGGTTAATACTCGGCAATCCTGCTTAGCTTTGGTGTAATAGATCATGCGTTATTATTTATATCCTGTGAGAAGGAATGTTTGTATGATACAAAATATATATGTTATGAACATTGGTCATTCAGTTGCACACGGGAGAAAGATGCCTTCTCACTGCAGAGCAGTTCAGTGTTCAAAAGTTTTAGTCATGAGGTTTATATGAATATACAGCACTTATTGCCAGAGGCTGCAAAACAATTGAGCTGGCTTTCTTGTTGTTGACTTGTTTGTTTTAGAAGCATCCTCATGCTGACTGTGGACCTATTTTGTTTATCAGCTATGGCAAACACAGTGTATATAAACACAAGAAAGGACCATCAGTCTTCAAAATCATCATCTCCAACTTATCACCTTGTATTAATTATTTTTTAAAGTTAGTTGTATATAATTCATAGAAATGGCTACAGTAACTCCTGGCTGGTATGTTTGGTTTAATTTTTCAATTAAGTATTACTCCTATGATTCTCTTCCTAAAACAGACTTCATCTGAGAAAAATGTGAAAGCACTTAAAGGCTGGTATCCTCACTTCATATACATGGTATAGATTTAACCTAGGGATCAAGGGAACAAGTTGTTCCACAGTGTTTTATCTCAAGTTCCACTTAAAGAGAACTGAACTTAACATTAAGAATGGGGTTAATTTTTGATCTGCTGTATTTTAAAATATTATTTTACCCATTACAATCCACGTTTGGCTGAACCATTTCACTTACTGCAGTAAGAATGCAGTGAATCTTGAGAGATGGGCCTGTCATTTCTGATAATATTGCACAAAGGTAGTTGGACAGTAGTCTCTACTGCAGTGGCATGTTAACAAGTATGGATTTCTTTCCATGGCTAAGGGAAATGCTTTCCAGTGGATTTATAGTGATATAATGCATGGTATAGTCCTGAGCATTTGCCTTAATAATTGAAGAGTAATATAAATCATGTGCCAGATGAAGCCATGAGGAGGGTTTATGCTTGCATTGTACTTATGAATCTGGTATTACACTCAAGAGTGATGGTAACAGTTCAGTCTTCCTTTTCTGAGGGATTAAGCGTATCAGCTTTTGGGAAATTGTGCGAATCTTTTCAACACCTCTCTGTAAGCTTGCTACCTGCTGTGCTTAGTTTCTGAATCCAGTGTTACTGTTTTCCTCTCTAAAAACTGTTTATTGTCTCATTCATCTGTACATCAGATTACTTCATTCCAAAAATCACATAACTCTTCTGAGAAGAATATGCCCCCTTGTGTGGCTCCCTGAGGATTCCTTTCTTAGCCCCTTGTTGTAAACAGCTTATACAAGCGTGACATGAGACATGAGTTCTGTAAAATCCTTTCAGAGTTGTTTATTAAGCTGCCTTGGTCTCAGATTATCAGTCTCAGTGATGATTCACTGGCAGCTCAGCACCTTTCTTCAGCAGAAACCTTTGCAGACTGGAGCACAAACTGTGACTTTTAATAGTGGATTAGTCTGGTGTTATTTAGCACAGGTGTTTCTCAGTTGTTTCCTTGTACAATGTTGAGGAAGTGCACAGCCTGATGCCTTGGGGTGAGTGTCTAACATCAGCACATTCTTGGGTCTAATAATTGCTACAGATGCGTGGTGTGGGAAGGAAGGTCTCTGTGCAGAATGTGAAGGCAGTAGAGCAGAAGTCCCTGTGGATTTTGGGAATAAAGTAGAGCATGCCCAAACAGCCCCTCTTGCCTCCTTTAAGACTTAAATTCTACCTTGTTCTGCATTAGGGCACTTCAAACTGGTGCTTCCAGGTTTTTTTTCTTTACCAAATGTATTGTTAAGTAATACTACTGACAAAAACTATGTGCCTTTTTTTTTTTCCTTAATAGAATGAGATTGGTAGAATAGCTAGAAAATAATTTTTTTAGTAGTTTTTTATGGGAATGTTAACCAGGCAGAGGCTGGGCAGTCACAGCTGCAGGTACACGTATACTCTGGAGGAGCCTGCTTTATAGCGGATTTGAACACACTCAGGTTCAGCCCACAGGTAAATCTTTGTCAAAAGTGTTTTGTGTGTGAATATTTAGATGGAAAAAAAAATCTTTAGTAAGAGCATGCATGAAAAATGCTTTCAAGATGAATCATTAGATAATTTCTAATATTGCTGTAGATGACAAGTGTGAGAGAAGCTGAGAGGCGTATTTTGTGGGAGAAGATTTAAGCTGAGTTGATCATTTGTATCATTATGAACTCTTGCTTTGCACAGGTAGTGGAGAACATTTTTTTTTCCTTGACTGTAACATCTGTACAACCTTTACTTGTGCAGTCTAAGCACAGTTTAAACAAACTTCAACACTGAGTATAACCTAGACTGCTTTGGTTTTAGCTTAAATGTGGTTATTTTAAGGGTTCAGTTTAGTGGACAATGGTGTTTGGAGCTCAGAAATGCTATATCATCTCAGTGTGCTGGATGAATTTTGATTTGCAGTGCCAGTGAACTGCCTGAGGTGAGGAGTGCGCTTTCTTCTGCAGGATCTTGTTTGAGCTGACACCTCCTATGACTGGCAAATAACAAAGTCTGTTCCTGATGGAAAACATGAAAGTCTTGCTTGGAGGAATGAGATGTGTGTTTTGCTTTAAAGAAGATACATACGAGAACAGATCTTGTAAATGGATTATACAGCTGCAAAGTACTTGTGTCAAGTCCTAGATCACTACATTCACATCTGGAATGCCACAATAAATTGACTCAATTTGTGGATCATGCAGACTGCAGAGCCTCTTCATGGGAACACTTGGACATATGCTCTGGGGTTTGGCACTGGCTATTCCCAGCCTTTGTAGGCATCCTAAGTAGAAATGATTAATTGCTCAAAATTGTAAATTTAAAAGAAAATCTTCTTCTTTCCTGTAGTGAGAAAAATATTCACATACAAACCTTAAAAATTAATTGTCCTCTAAGTTAATTTGCCTTTTGTTGTTGTTGTTGTTGTTGGGGTTTTTTTTCTTTGTTTTTTCTAGTTGTAAAGTAAATGTGATCAGAAGTGAGTGTGTTGCTATGACCTTGACTGGTGAAGCCTCAGCTGTCCCATGAACTGACTGAGGGACCTTTTCTTCAGGCTATGTAGCTGAAGTCTGTCCTGTAAATATGAAAACAGAGGGAGTTTTAGGCAGTGAATTGTCTGCAAGGAGTGCTAAATCTCATAATCTGCACACATATCTATCTTGAAACTGTTCCTCCCTTGGAAGGAAAGGGGTGAAAGGAAGTGTGTTCAGATTCATAAGAGTTAGTGGCCTTTTGTTTTCTTGTGGTTGCTTAGCTTACAGTATTGGCAGGTGATTTGCACATGTATTTCATCTGATAGTATCTTTCCTGTTGGCAGAATGCCTAGATCTGAGAAGTACATGCCTTTTATGAACACTGCTGGAAATCTAAATAAATTAAATTAGAATGTTGCTTTTTTCCTGTATGCATGCCTGTCAGGGGTTGGTTGTGTTGTCACCTAAGGAGCTCAAACTCCTTAATTTTTTTTCTTTTCAGCTTGGAAGCTAAGAAAATATCTAAGAAGAAAAGATCTTGAAAACTGAGTGAGCAGAGCATCTGTAGAGATAAAGTAGTAGTTGGGAAGTTAACTAAGTAAATTCAGTTGCCTTCAGGCCCTCTCATGTTATGTGACTGCATGTAATGTGCAAAAGTCGTTGAAAAACGGAGTAAGAATAATGTGAACATTAAAGTGTAAAGAATCTAAGTGGCCACAGGGTGTCCCCACTGTTCCATGCTGATGCATCCTGATCGGCCATTTATCCTGTAGTACAAAGCTTGATATACTTCTTAAATATGGTATTTCATATGTTGCAGATTTTAGCATTTATTTTTATATTTCCAATGCTTATTTGTCAGGGCAACAAATTAAATTCTAGTCTTATGGAGGGAGAAGGGGAAAAAAGGAATTGCTTTGCTTGTCTTGCTTGCTTTAGGTCTGAGTTCTCTTTTAACTTCTCGAGATTGGGTATGGACAAGACTTGATTTTTCTGAAGTAACAGTGAGTCATTCCATGTGAGTGCAATTTGATGGCTGAAATTAGAATGAGAACTTATTCAGAAAGATAGTTTTCTGTCCACTTCTAAAAGCCTACTACAGTAGGTTTGTGTGTTGATCAAGAAAGTGAAGTGGCATACTTATCTAAGGGCTTGTCTGAACAACATTGTTGGCATCAAATTAAGGGATGAAAGTAAAAGTAATGTTTTTGGGCTCTTAAGGTAGCTTACTTTGGATATGGTTTAATTTAAGCAGAAGTGAGGCATTCTGCAAAATAAATGTATCCAAGTGGGAAGCTGGTGCAGAGAATAGCTACAGTTATAAAACTCACAATGTGGCTTCTGAATACTATGTGCGTCCCAAAACTCTGAATGTACAATATGTGATGGATCAGACTGTGGCTGGTACTGCACAAGGATATGTGCCCCACTCCTGCAAGTGTTCAAGGCCAGGCTGGACAAGACTTAGCACAACATGGTCTAGTGGAAGGTGTCCTTGTCAGCAGCAGGGGAGTTGGAACGAGGTCATCTTTAGGGTCCCTGCCAACCCAAACCATTTTACAATTCTCTAAAAGGTATAAAGCATAAGGAGCTCTGTGTTAGGGCTGGGACTTCATGTTTTACTAAGACCCTGCTGTTACATGTAGGCTATTGCAGTGATGCTTTCCTTCAAATCCTGACTTGGATCTAGTCTTTCAACTCTTGCATTGACTGATGTGAAAGGTTCCAGTGATGAAAGCTGATCACTATGTAGATGAAACTTTCACTGTACTTTTGGAACCAAAAAGTTGTGGCTGAAATACAGTGTGTGCAAGCTACCTGTGAGCTGGGAATTGATGCATGGGCGACTGGGGTGTTTAAGCTTTGAGTCAGGTTTTGTAAGGAGCCTGCAGTGCTAACAATCGAGAATTTTGTATGGATCTTAGTGCTTGGAACAGTGAACTGCATTACCAAGTGCACTGCAGCAAAGGAAAAGGCTACCTTACAAGCAGGGGATTTTTATGCTGTGAAGAACTGTGAACAGCTGCTCTTGGACAATGTGAGACAGCACATATTGGAGGAATAGATGATTGCCCCTCAGACATAAACTATACAGTATAAGGGTTGCATGCTTGTTTCATAATACTCTTTGTGTCCCCTTGGTTGCTGCCTTCTGTTTTTTTTGTCCTGCATATACATACCTTCCTGGAAGGGGGAATAATTAATGCAGCTTTTCAAAGGGAGAGCTAGCTGCCCAGAGGTTACAAATTCACTCATTGTCTCATTCCCAGGCAAGAATGAGGCAGGAGATGGAGTACCTCCCTAGGTGGGTTCAGGTTACCCATCTCATTCTATTCATCTGTCCCTGTAAATGATTAGGAGAAGGCAGCAATGAGTAATGTCATCTCAGGCCCTCTACCTACAGTATGGCAATGATGGAATGACTCTTTCAGCTTTGTGTGTGTCTGTGTGGCACAGGAATGCAGTGATGCTGTGGTTGGAGTATAACAGCAATTATAATTGGTAATGGGGATTTGGATATTGCTGTCTCTGACCTGGGGAAATGTGTGCCATGTCCTCAGCCAGCATGACTTTGGGAAAGAAAAATTGAGTGAGGAACATTGTGTGTCCAGGTGATTTGCCTTCAGGTTAGCTGGTCCATTCGTGACAAAAACCCAGGAGCAGAGACAGATAGCAAGGTGCGTTCATAGCCACATAGTCAGGAAAAAAAGTTTTCTCCCAGGAGATGGCACATTTCCACTAGGTTTGCGACAACACAGCTGTGTTGGCAGGCAGACTCCAGCCCCCTAGGGGGTCTGAAAAGGAAATTCTGTCTTTCACCTTTCATTCATCCATTGATTAAACCAGACATCTCCTGGCAAACTCTGGAATGGTAAAATAGGTATGAAAGGAAGCATTCCTCTAACTGTTAACTAGCTGTGGCTGCCAGTTGGTACTTACCTAACATGTCTGTACATGTTAAATTCTGTTATTATATCAATGGTTGGGAAGCTGGGAAGGGGCGAAGAATGTACTGGAGGGTTATGGGAAGGAGAGAGCACTGTCATCTCTCAAATGAGGTGGGGGAACAATGTGTTCTAAAGTCCAGAGAGTTGCTGTTAAGTTGAACCAGAGCTTACTTTACTATTATTAAACTTTTTTGTTATGTGTGAAGAAGACATTGAATACTTTTGAATTCTAAAAGTGTCCTCACTGTTCTGGGGAGAACTGGATAGAGATAAGTAAAGAATTTGTGAGAGTATCTGTCTTTTAAAAAGAAAATGTGTTTTTGTTGATCCCTGGTTTACATGACTTAGTAAGCTAGTTAAGGTTCTTAGAGTTCTGCAGGTATTTAATAATAACTTTGTGTTGTAACTAGCAGTTCTTCAAAGATAAATACCAAGCTTCAACAAATACATTACCATTGATGATTTGGTGAACTGACAGCAAAGATAAGTAAGGCTGCCGTGCCAGCTTCTGCCTTTTCTGCCTCGCTTGCTTCATATGCTTCCCAGCAGTTATTTAAGTGTATTGTAGGTAGGTAAATAAATTGGACCTTTCTTTTTCAGGTGACATGTCTGACAGCTAGCTGTTTTCTTGTTGCCTCTCATGCTTTTTTTTTTTTTTTGACAGCAGCTCACCTGATGGAGTCGATGTGGTGTTTTGGACACAAGTCTAATGTCTATTGTTAAACCAGGAATTCAGTGATGCATAATCTCTTGAATTTTAGTTAATCTTAAATTCTCATTGCTGTACCCATTCTTTCTTATGCGTTTTTTTTGTTTGTGGTGGTTTTTTTGTTTGGTTGGTTTTTTGTTGTTGTTGGGGGTTTTTTTTGTTTGTTTGGGGTTTTTTTGTTTCTTACTGTAAGGGTGGGCCACATTCTCAAGGAAGTTGTCAAGGATGCAGTTATATTTAAAACCACATTTAAAAACAAGTGTACATCAAATCTGTTACTTAATTGCGCAGTGATATATAACAATACTCAGTTCATCCACGTACACAAATGTGGGGTTTGCATTGGCAATTTTAACAGGAGATTCAGGAAACTTAGTCTTTTTCCCTGGTGATGGTATTTGAAGGTGAAAAATACGCCTATAGACTTACAAAAGCTGGCAGAAAAATGTCTTCTACAATAACAGTGGTTACCCTCTTGCATTCTTACCCCCTTCCAGTATGCACTATTGAAAATGGATGATTGAAACTGGAATCAGTATAAACCACAACAGTCTTCATGAAAAATACTTTTAACAATTTTTTCAAAGTAGCTTTAAGCTATACTTAAGGATAATATCAGAAAATCTCTGGCAATCTTCTACAGAACCTGCAGAAGGAATAGCAACCATCTTGTAGACTTAATGCAGTTCCTTCAGGAGGAACTGAAGGAACTACCTTTTTTGAAGGTAGTCTTTGGACTTCATATGCACACAGCATTCAGGAAGAGAAGTATCCTTGGGCAATTCCTTACTTGCATCAGGAATTTCCACTCTTGCCTGAAGGAGAAAAGCAATCCCTGAACTTTCTTTTGCATGAAATTGAAAAACCATGCCATTACTGAATGTGTCTGGTGTGTTTCACTGGAGCATGGCAGTATCTCTTAAACAAACATCACTATTGTAACAAGATGGTTAATGGATTAGTGCTTTCTAAAGGTGCCCAGTTGGCTGCACTGTAGATTTATAAATGTTGCCTTAAATACCTCCCTCTCATGGCTTGTTTCCTGAATTAGTACTTCACCTGAGCTTGAAAAACTTTTAATTTCTTGGGATGTTTCTGAAGTTCTGGTATCACATCTGTGAGAACAAAACTTTAGAAAATCCTTCTCAACCAAGCATAAAGGTCTACAGCTTTTTATTTTGTATAATATGTTGAATACACAAATAGTGAAGTTAAATGGTTTTGTTAGTCTGTCTCTGTGTCACTTGCAGCATAGTTTTGGGCAAAAAGCATTTTTTTTGGTGCTAAACCAATTCTGGAGTTAGGGTAGGTGATATGTGAACTGAGTACAACCACAGGTGCTGGTGTCCCATGCTACTAGGGCTCATCTCCTTGTCATGCTGCCTCTGGTCCTGAGTGAATGCATAGAGGGGGCAGGAGTCAGGGAGGAGACTCCCATCCAGCCAAAACAGATGCAGAGGATGGCTCTGCACCATGATCCCTGCTCCTCAGTGGGGCCCATTCTCCACTGTCCACCCTGGCAGGGCACCAGACCCGTGCGGACAAATGTGGCAACGCCAGTGGGACTTGTGCACTGTGGGGACATTAAGGATGGGTGAAAGGAGACAAAGAAAACTGGTCTAGTGGAAGGAGTTCCTGCCCATGGCAGAGGGGTGGGAACTTGATGGGTCCTTCCAGCCCAAACCCTTCTATGATGCATGGCTGATCTCCAGTAGCTTCATAATGTTGTAACCTCTTCTGAGGTACACTAAAATTAAAACAAGAGCAATGTACTGTCACAGATCTCTAGTATGATTTCTACCGGTGTGTTCTCAAGCACAGATCTGGACCCCACCTGATCTGAAAATTGTTTTGATTTGATAGGTTCTAACAGTTCTAGTTGTTTCATATCTCTAGTATTGAATATAGTAAACTGGGAATTACATTTCAGTAGAAATGACACATTACATATCTTAGGATAGAGCATACCTATCAATTTATGGATTACTTCATTAAAATATTCTCTATTATTATTACATATTGCTCCATCAAACACAATATTAGCATTAAAGATCATACACAGAGGAACAGTATTTAGTAATGCATAGCATTGGCAAACAGCATTACTTGGCAGTCTGACCACCCAGCTTATAACAAAGGCTTTGCCTTTCACATCAGTGAGATCTTTGTATTGCTGCCAGCACGCTCTCCACAACACTGCTTCATGGTTGTGTAAAACTTGTGAGAGGAGAAGACTTAGAGAAGTAACAAGCTACGCCATTATGCATCAGGATTATACACTGCTTATCATAAATGAAGTGCTAAGTACTGGCTGGGTCATCAAAGAGATTGTGTGTGTGAGTGGATGGCTGCATGTTTAACTTCTTCCTTGTGTTCCTTGATGTAATATTGTTTTAGTTGTTGAGCCTGAGTATTTTCACTAATACTTGCTGTATTTAGCTACTGCCAGTTTTGACTGAGTACCACTCACAATGAGAAGAAATTTTCTAAACTTGTTTTTACTTAGCTATCTGAGAGCTAATAAAGTAGTTTTATCCTTCTTACTTGGTACTTTCAAGCAGTTTCCAGATTACCTGGATTTATACCTCTGAAATGTGCTTGATCAAGATTGGAGGATGACAGTTTTAATAAATATTTTAATTCAAAAAAAGTCTCTTATTTAAAATTAAGTAGCTTCTTCTCTATTATATAGGGGTATAGCAGTTTTCCCCTTTTTCTTGTGCCTATCAATGATGTTTACTTCAAATACACCTTAGTTATTGCAATGGAATTAAAAGAGATAACAGTATGTGTCTGCATAGGCAAAACAGTCTCTTGACTTAAAGCCAACAATAAAATAATTAATGACTTCAGCTATAAAAACTTGAAGCAGTAATTTCTCCAAACCGCTTTCTTTCATCTGGAAAATCAGGAGTCTGTTTTACAAAATAGTCTGGAGCATTAAGGAAACTTAAAGGTCATTTAAACACACTAGTGCTACCCTGAGAACAACTAGAGACCATGACAACTTTATTTTCAGGTAAGAACCTCACAGTTCTTATTATCAGTGAGCATTAACACCTTTTATATTAGACAAGGAACACTAACATATTAGTATTACAGAGAAAGTTGTGCAGCAGAAAGTAATAGCTTCCTATTTCCTGTATAACTTAGAAATCGATAGTGGTAGTATGTATATTTAGTTATGTGTTCTTGAGCACTTCAGTTTAACTGCACAGGAGACTTTTGAAGGCATTTGTTTCTTTGTTTAGCTGCTAAGACTTTGGTGGGGTTTTTTTTGTTGTTACTGACAGTCAGTAACAACTGTTGAAACTGATAAGCAGTACTCAGCAATCAATAAGCTTGCTTTCAAGGCTCACTGAGGTGCTGGTAGCAGTGTCTGTCAAGCACAGCTGTTGTCTGTAACACCAGTTCCACATTTTGTTTTGGAAGTGTCAGATGAAGTCACTGCATGACTACAAAGAGCAACGAGTGAGCAGAAATAAAATTCTAGGATCCTAATTTTTACACTTCAAGAAAATAAGAGACTCTGTAGTCTGCTACAAAAATGTGGAGTGAGAACTGAGAAGAAACAAAGAAGCTGCAGTAATCTGAAAGCAACAGCAAGTGAACTAGGAGCTGTGCTCAAGGGTTAGGGGTTTTGCTGACTTTTAGACCTCTGCCTATTAGGTCATTAATGCCTGGCCTCAACCTTTGATCTTTCTGCAATTCTGGAAACTCTCTTCATTTTTTTCCAACACAAGGCCAAAATTGTGTGATTACAATAAGGCTGTTGTACTGAACATCCCACATATGGACTCAGCACAGAAGACTCAGAGAAGTGGCTTACGTTGCAAGAATGCAACAATTACATTGTAAAATGTATATTAATCTCAAACAGCCTTTATTATGTGAATAAGGTGTGATTGTTTTTGTTTAAGCAGAGCTTTTTTTTCAGGAAGGAAGTTGAACCTCAGAACCAGGTAAAGGATGGATTATCTAAGCTCCACTGTGAAACATTAGGCGGGGAGGAGGGGGCTGTTTGTCAAGCCAGGACTGTTGGAGAGCAAAGCTCTTGGAAGACAGTGAGGAGCAGCAACATGAGAGTACAAAAACTTGGGGCCAGCAATGCTGAAATATGTTAGAAGTGTAATGAAACTCAGACATCCTTGCTGTTAACTCCTAATAATGTTATGCCTCGAAAAACACCAGAGTTGATAAATTATGCACAGCAGATTAATTAGAGACTTGGCTAACTTGAAATTACACATATCTCAGAGAGAAGTGTGTCCTCTGGGGGAAGGCAGGGGATGCTGGATGTATGTATTTCTTAAGAAAGGTTCCCCTGTTTAACTTTTAGGAAACATTTTCCCTTGGTATTTGGGTGAGTTACATAGCAGTGTCTTTAGTGGTTTCTTGGATTGCTGTGCATGACAGCTTTCCCTGTTGCTTTTTATGGGCCAGACTCCTGGCTGTTTCAGGATATCATTGACCATTCAGGAGCATCACTGCAGATTTGGGAGTACAGTATAGAGATTGTAAACACCATGGCTTCCCCAGTGTCTTTGGGGTTGTTCTGATTTGTGGAGTAGGGTCAATGTGGGAACTCTAGTCCCTTTCCTGAGGCTGTGAAAGAAAATAACTTGAAAGTACCTGTATTGCCTGATTACCCAAGGCCACCCTTTTACATATTTGCTAATGTTGCCCTTTCCTACTTCTATGGAAATGCCTGATTTTTCCTAGCTTTACTTTTATTCTACTCCACCACCACTGATAATCTGAACTAGTAAGCTAATTGTTCCCAGAGCACAGTTTTTGAACTACTTGCCAGCTCTGACTGAAGCACAGACATCTTGGTGTTGCAGTACCTCTTCCTCTTCCTCCTCATCTGTCTCTAGTTTGGGTATGCCATCCATCTGTCCCTCCTACTGTCCTTGTGTTGCTCAGAGAGCCTATCCAGGGGTTTTGGGTGAAGCACGGAGTCATGGAAACAGGAGCTGTGTATGCCACACTCACAGGGTCTTGGAGCATGTTGGGGCTGACTCCAAGACAGACTCATTCAAGCTCAATCTTGCCTTTCAGGCTTAACCACAGGCAGGCTCTGTCTTGTCCCACATACCAGCACCTGGACTCACATGGGGTTACCGAGGAGAATCCCAGGATGTCTGTGCTGTAAACAAAGTTTAACTGTGGAGCTAAATACTGAAATCGTTTCAAGGTCTTGTAGGCTGGAAGAGTTGTGTCATGAAATTTCATCTAGTTCAGTCCAGTGACTTTTAATATTTTTGTTTTCCATTTCTTAAGCATAAAACCCCAAGGAGGGGACCATTTGATTATCTTTCTTGGTCACTGTCTGACACTTAGTCTCACTACCAACCTACTTAACAAACAAAACCGACATAATAATAATGTAATAAACTCTGATTAGAAGGAATCTTAGGACTAGCGTAAGCATTAATAACAATAGGAAAGTTAGGGAGTCACATTGTAATTGGGGGATGATATAAAAAATATTACCATTTAAAAGAAAAAAAAATAGAAAAAAAGCTTGTTTTCTTTGAGATCACTCACTACCGAATATTTTTCTATTTGGCAATTATATCCTTTTCCAGTATTAAAAAAAGGAGCATGACAGCATAGCTAGGCTTCCTGTTAAGATGTGGTATCTCCCTGCACAATCAATAGGCAGAGCATATTTACCAGGAAATGACTGAAAATCTTCCTGGAATATGACAGATGACCTGTGCAGAGCCAGCTGTCACTGACAGTCCTGGTAGATGTAGACGTCTAACAGAATCCAGTAATTGGGGATATATTTTAATTAGTGGCTACTCTCCTTTTGGGTTCAAAGAGCTGGATTAGTAACTTAGTACTGTCAGCTGGAGAACTTAATTTACATATTTTATCTTGCTGTGTTTGTTCTGAAGAAACTATTAGTTTCATGTTGTTGTTATTTAAGCACTATCACTTAAGCAGTACATCAGTGCCTGACAACATGGCTGTAAAAAATTAAGGTTCTTTAACAAAGTTAGGAACCCACAGCCCTGTGAATTTGGCTCATCTTTCTGCAGCGTTGCTGTGCAACTATGCATGCTTATCCTTGGCTACACTAGGTTTGATCTGTGTGAGTTTGCAGAAATGAATAGCTAGCCCAGTGGGGTCTAACTCTTGTGGAAACTGGCTGCTCTGTTGCAGGGACTGCCAGTTTTTTTCAGGAACAGAGGAGGCGTGTGGAGCTGAATATGGTAAAGAACTGATCTGTTTACTGTTTGGGAATGGTTTTATATGTGCACATTGTTAAAAGTTTGTCATGGTATAGAGTCCTCAGTAGAATTCAGTATGTGAAAACTGCAGCCAGCATGCCTTGCCTGTGCCATACAGAACAAGTAAAGCAAGGTGGGACCCTGGAAACCAAGAGCAGGCAGGATGTTCCCTTTGCAGGAAGAAGCATGCTTGTTGTTCTTAAAACCCCATAACTTGAGTTACTGAGCCCAGCTAGTCTGCTGTGTGGGTGGGAAGTTGGAATGATGGAGACACTGGAGGCAGTGTTTCTCCTCCTTTTTAGTTTTCCGCTGCTTAGTTTTCCACTTTAGTGGTGCAAAGGCACTCCCCCGTATCCTGAAGCTGGCTGTGATCCCGCAGTGGTCTTAGTGCTGTGTTTGTGCTACAAAAGGCAAATCTGCCCAAGCAACTGTAAAGTCATCCCTATCCTTTGAATCAGTAATGAACTAGTGCTGAGCATTCCTGTGCAGGGTGGGGTGAGGTAGGGAAAGGCAAGCGGGCCCAGGACAGAGCCCAGGTGCTCAGCTTGGACTGTCTCTAGTGACTACTAACCCTCCCAGCATCACTGCTGCTTACTCTCACACTGCTGCTCACCCTCAGTTAGCCCATCTGCTTCTCTGGCCTTGTATGGCTCATTTCCACTTTGTGTCGTGCTTGTATACCTGAGCACAAGACCCAGGGGCAGTTAAAGTCTCTCACAGGTTAGCTGTAGTTGCATTTTCTGGCTGCAGTTGCATTTTCACCTCTAAACTCTCCCCAGAACCCACGTTTGGGCATATTGAGAAAGTTTTAATAAATCCCTAAAGGAAGTCAAATTGTATGAGGTGAAGTTTGTCCTTGCACACAAACGCCTCAGATTCACGGTCACATTAGCCTGGCAGAAGCCAGCACTGTGTGTGAGTGAGGTGGTCCTGCTGTCCTGGTTGCTCTTCTATGTGCTGTACTGACCCCTTCATGTGCTGGTGTGTGTGTAGTTGCGGTAAACTGTGCATACAGCAGAGTGGCTTAATACCGAAATGACAGTTTGGTGCCCTTAAGTAGTGCATTTCTGTGTGCAGTTGGCACACACAGAGTTACGTAAACCTTAAGGTGTGTTCGAGAAGAGGAGTGAGACATTTGTGTGGCTTGAGGCGTAGGACTTAGGTTTGAGAAATGTGTTGCGACATTTTTGAAGTGGAGGAAAAGGGAGAATTGGCCTTTTTTCCCCCGCTGCTGTCCCTGTGACTTGGAAACACAAATTTGGGCTGTAAGGGTTAATTTGAAGATTTCAGCAGTAGGCTCTTTAAATCCCACTCTCTATGCACTTTGGGTCTCTGGAGTGACAGAATTTAAGATGGATTTTTCTTTTAGTAGGGCAAGTACAAACTCCTTCTAAACAGGGAAGACATTTTAAGACTCAGAAACATTTTTCTGTAACTGAAATGCTGCATCTCTTGTGTCTCTGGTATTTGTACCCTTTTCTGGGTTGCTTCCAGGGGTGTGCAGGAGAGAAGTAGTTAACAGTGGAGGAGACTGTCATGGGCTCAGGCAGGACTGGAAACAAAACCAGCTATGTAAAAATGTGAATGATCTTTCTCTTCCCTGTTTTTTGTTCTTTTTACAAGGTGATGGCAGACAGTGACTTGCTGGACTTCTGTTTCAGCTGCATGTAATATATTCCAGCATTGCAGAAGACACAAAACCCATTATACTGAAGGTGTAAATTAGCTTGCACTCAGGACTGTTGCCAGATCACAGAACAGTGTGTGAAGCATACCAAATGATAGAGCCGAGTATGCAGCAATGACACTCAGTTCAGAGAGAGGCTGCCACCTTTTTGCTCCAGTGATACAAGAATTGGCAAGGAGAGAAGGTGCAGCATCTTGGAGCTATTCATGAAGAGGAGAGAAAAAGGCATTAAATTAGCATTTAGTGTCTCTAGCTGCCAAACTGTCCCACTTAGGCTGAATATCACTGCCAGGCTGTGTACTCTCAGCAGCATGTTTTGGAGCCCAAGGAGGCTGGAGACGAGCTGGGAAGCACCCACCGTGGTGCACTCCCTGACTGTGGCAGAGTGTGAAGGCAGGAGCTGGCTGCCAAGTGGTAACTTCTGCTGGATAGTTTAAGCATCCAGCCCATCTGTGGAAAGCTACCTGGGATGTATATGGAGCTAAACTGAGTGACAGAATTCTAGTTCAAACTTCATCTTCCAGCTCTGTACCATGAGTAAAGGAAAGACAAGATGTCCAAGAAAAGTCTGCTTCCTTTGGAGTAATTAAATTTTTTAAAATTGCATTATCCTGACATCTAGGAATCAGGGACTGTAGTTGCATTGTATGGGACAGACACAAGGATGTGTAGGTCATCAGTAAATAGCTAATTGATGAATACAGTTACTTTAACAGATTTGCAAAGCTGCATTGCCTTTTGGTTTTTTTTTTGCTTTTGCAATAGTTTATCAAAGGTTTCATATTAGATAGCCAGGTATATTTATTCTGTTTGCAAAAGCGGCTTGGTAAATCTTGTTTTGGTGCAGGCTGGTATTATTTGGAATCTTATGTCAATGAATGTGTGTATCAAGGTACCCTTAAGACACTGGAGTGTATATTAGAAGATTATTATCCTTAGAGTTGTTACATAGATTTTTAGGTATGCTTTAATCTTTTGCTGCCTCTTCCCTAGAAGACTGATTTTTAAGTAGCAAAGCTGTTTAAAGCTTCTTAAGTTTTGGGTTTTGTTCTTTTTTGATCTAAAAGGAAAGCCCTACATGCACTTTTATCTCTTAACCATTGTTCACCACAGCTGTAACTGTTTACTCTCATTGTTTAAAATATAGCCATTATGATAGGATCTTGTTCCACAATGTTCAGCTGTGACTCTGGTGCTAATTTATTCAGTTAATCATTAAAAGAACAGTATTGCTGACCAGTAACAAAGCAGAGTTTGAGACTGAAATGAAGCTGCTGCACAAGCTTAAGGTGGAAACTAATACAGGAATAATAGCAATAGACCACCAGCTGAGCATAAGCATTATTAGGGATAATACCATGTCCTGTGTGTAGGATATATCCTACATTAGTGATGCTTTATATTTTCTCAGGCGTAAGAATGCAAGCTATTACTATCTTTGTTTCAAGTGATAGAATGATGGGACAATTATTTCACCCATTAGGGAGAAGAACCCTAAAGACCCTGCAATCCTAACCATTACAGCCCTTTTATCAATAGACTCATGGAAACAGTGTTCCTTCAGGTATGCCCATACTCTTGTGGGAACTGGGATGTTTGCACATGTTTTGGGCTATGTTTACAAAAATGTTTCACATACAGAGACATTTGCTTTTATTCCTGAAAAAATGGAATGCCTGACAGTTTTGATACTCTAAACTCCTAACAATAGTTCCAGAAGAACATTCTTATAAAATAAGAGACCTAAAAATAATTTTTTTTGAGGTTAAATAAAATTTGCACTTGGACTTACTGTGTGGTCCCAAGAAGAAAATGGTGGTCATATTCTTAGAGGAAGTCTTAAAGCACAGTTTGTCTCATTGCCCTGTGTTTTGATTCCGAAGGGAAGGACAGTGTTCTGAAGAAATGTAAGCAGTTATTGGGAAGTTTATAAGGAAAAGTCTTACTATTTGCTCTAGTGTTTTCTAACTCTTCTAAGCTGTCTGAGGCACGTGGGGGCTGGTGCCCACTCTCTGAAAGCTGGGATGCAGAACCCTTGACTTATTACAAGCTGCACCTTGCACCTTAACAATTTAGATAAGGAAGCCCATCCATTTGTGGGGCTCTTAGCACCTGCTAGCTGCCCCTTCACACTCTGAAAAGGGAAAAGTCTTTTGGCCGGCTCTGCAGAGGAGAGAGGCAACTGCTGCTGTCTCCTGGCATGGTAAGCGCAAGTGAGAATGTCTTGAAGGAGGAGCAGGCACACTGTAAGGAAACCTAATGCTCTTGGCGCAGCATTATCTGGCATTAGTATGTAGTTTTAAAAATAATCTACAAGGAGGAGAACAATACTATCACAAAGTAGTTGCAGCTTTTCTGCCAAACTTAGTTTTCCAGCAGCAAAATAAGCTCAAGAAATCCTTTCTTTCAACTTCTTTTTTTTTTTTTCTGATTTGCACTTCAGCCACTGTCAAACTTCTCTCTGGTTTTTATTTAGTTTCTGAGTCATACTTCTTCTTTCTCTTCTTAAATAAAAGCCTTCCTAGTTTGGGAATAGCAGTACTGTACCTGCCAGTTCCCCTCTTCTGCAGGAACTCTTGCTGCCCTACATTGCATAGTGCTGCTGCCCTGCAATAAGGATCCAGGTGCATCTACAGCCTGGGAAGCAAAAGTCTGCTGTCACACATGTCTAAACAGACCTGATTCCTACCTGCTCTGGTAACACCTCTAAGTCCTGGGTCACCTTGGGATGGTTACTGAGGAGACTGTTGGGGATACCCTGCACCGAGCTGACTTCCTTGTTTTAGAAGGGAAGATGGTCTAGAGGGATGAAAATGTCATTTGCTGGTATGGGTTGCTGCTCTGTAACACTGTGAGCAAGAGCTATGGTTTTCCTTTATGGTTCTACCTATAGCATTTTCAGGAAGTCTACAACCACAACCTCTGCACTTTGGCTTTCGCCTCTGTGTCAGGACTCATCTCATCCTATAGTTAGGCACTTAGGCTAGGACAGCAGTGCAGGATGAGAATCTGCTGTGCTGGGCAAATGCAGTAGAAATTTAGGATAGCAGGAGTGTGTCCTGGAATGAAATGAGAGCTTGATTTTTATTAAAGATAATGTGTTGTTTGTTACATTTGTTTCTTCTGCTCTTGGAAAATTGGAAATATTTCCTTCAGAATGTTCGTCTTTTTTGCTGGTTAGCATAGCCAAAATATCTTAATTGGGACAACCAAATGACAGTATGTACTTTAAAAGAGGATATAACATGAAAATGTTGAGTCCTTTCAATGGATGTGAGCATTATAAAATTTGGTAGTACCTGATAGAAGGCTTTGAGTTTTACACTTTAATGGTATTGATATATTCATAGGATATTAATACCTGTTTCTTTTACCTTAATGTAGCCAGGAAGTGGTGCTGTCGTATTTAAATGAACCCAGTAGAAACAGAAAGTGTTCCAGTATGCATTTTGGAAACTAATGGAAAGCGTCCATGGCACTGCTTGGCTGGGACTGTGGTCTCATTTGAGCAAATGCTGGAGTCACTGAGCCACCATAGATAGGTTCACTGGCTAAATACCCAGCTTGCAGAGGACTCCTTTTGTTTTTTAGTGAGAGATATCACATTATTAGCATTTTTTTGATGCAGGAGTCAGAATTGCTGAGCTTGTTTGAAATTTTCTCTTGGTTCTCTTTAATTTTGGCTTTTTAAAAAAATAGGAATGTAATAGTGACTGCATGCTTAAAGTACTTCCTTTGCTCATGGCATAAGAACGTTTTTCCTGTGCTGTATGTGCATTTTGAGTATGACCTAGAGCCCAGGACTGATTCATGATGCCTTTGTAATGGGAACTTGACTCACATATGTCATGATGAATCATCTTCCTAGGCATGGTGGATGCTGTTCTGGGAAAGAAATGTTCTTTGGACATGGTACACGGTGCAAGCATGTTCCTAGTCTGTCTTTCTGTGCTCATCCCGTCAATTACTCAGACTGTAAACCCATATCTAAATTGTATTACTATTTATGTAAATTAACATTTCAGAAAAACAGTATTTTGCCATTGGTTCCACTTCTTGTATGAATAGGAATTCTTGGGCTGCTTTTACAGAGCCTCGGGGTGTTCTTTTCTTCTCTTTGTGACACCATTACTTCTGGCTGCCTCAGTGGTAGCTTTGTCCTCGAGTCACAGTGACTCTGCAAAGAACAGATTTGTAAGTGGGAAAGCGTTGAAATATCAGTAAGAGTTTTTAAAGCTTCGCATTTAGGTTGAATATAGTAGGATGAAGTGGAAATGGAACAGGAAAGTTAAACTTAGGAACAACTACTTGTATTTTGGAGGGTTTTTTTAAGATTAAACTGGCTTGACTCTTAAAATATCTTAGGTAACACTTTATTAACCTCAGTGTGTTTGGAGGATTAAGAATGATTTATACTCTCTCCCTGCTGGCTTAAGGAGAATTTGTGTTTACCTTCAGCTTTATTTTGGACAGTGCCATAATGTCATTATTATAGGAATGAAATATGTGACAAAAATGACTTAGGAAAAATGTAGATTGCCTTTTATGAACAAATTTCTGTTTGCAGATACACTTCTTGAAATAGATTATTATAGGACATGATTTTTAACCATTAAGTATCTTAAATACCATAAATAAAAATTAAAATTACATTATTTTTTGGAAAGTAAAGTCAAGCATACCTCCATTTCTGGTTAAGAACAAGCAAACTTTTTAGCTCTCAAAAGAATTTTGTAGGTGCTTTTTTCTTTACAACAAGTACTATACAAGCGTATGTTGACTAAATTTCATTATGTTGTGTGCTTAGATTTTGCGTGTCTGTTTTTGGTCATGAAGCATGAGAACTGCAGTACTAGTCTTCAGAGTGTGCAAAATATAGGAGTACTCTATGTAGTGTATATAGTTAATAGAGATTATGGTATTCCTTAAAATTAAGGTTGTCTGGCACTTCCATGTAAATGGTCACTTTTCAGATACTTTTAACTTGACCAAATTTTAATCTTTTAGACTGATGTTTGATCTGTGTCTGAGGGTCAAAATTTATGTTCATAAATTTTATGGGAATTGTTTTTCTAAACCTATCTTGCATTGGTTCCATATAATGGAATTTATTTTTTTTAAGAGTTAGGAATTTGCATATGAAGAAGTTACGTTAAATGCAAACTGAAGCATGTTTAGAAAATACCAGATTTAAATTTTGTTTTGTAACTTGGAGTCAATGGTTTCCATGGAGTGAGTTACAGAGGCATCACCTATATACTTAGTATAGAGGATAAAAATAAATTCTGAATGCACAAATACTAAATAAGGGAGTGTTATGGAGAAGTGCTCCAATAATATAGAGCTTTATAGCCTAATGAGTATGCAAAGAGAGTCATCTGAGATTGCAACCTCCCCTTGCCATGGGCAGGGACACCTTTCACTGGACCATGTTACTCAAAGCCCCATCCAACATGGCCTTAAATACTTTCTATGGTGGGCAGCCACAACTTCTCTGGGCAACCTATTTCAGTGCCTCACCACCTTCACAGTAAAGAATTTATTTCTAATATCTAATATAAACCTGCTTTCTTTCAAGTTTAAAGCCATTGCCCTTTGTCCTGTCACTACATGCCCTTGTCCAAAGTCCCTCTTCAGCTTTGTTGTAGGCTTCTTTGTAGTAGGTACTGGAAGGCTGCTAGAATGTCTCATTGGAGCCTTCTCTTCTCCAGGCTGAACAGCCCCAACTCTCTCAGCCTGTCTTCATAGAAGGGGTGCTCCAGCCCCCTCATTATCTTTGTGGCCTTGTCTGGACTTGCTCCAGCAGAATCACAGAAGGTCCACATCCTCCTTGCTGCTGGGACCCCAGAGCTGGCTGCAGATTTAAAGTTCGTGTTCTGTGAGTAGGTTAAGATGGGAAGTCAGATCCACCTTTTTCAATAGCTAAAATGTCTCTGTAGTACGTCACTTCTATTGATGTAAGAATGTAACTGAGGAGAGTATTGGAGTGGGCTGGAATAATTGTTTTAAGCTACATTTATGGTTTTCCTCCAGTAACTCCTGATACAGTGAAATGCAGGAGGAGGATCCACACGAGGTGATTCACCTTGCTTATAGGGAGCCTGCTGCCCTACTTGAAACAGAAGGGATAGGAGTGATGTATACATATTGTTAATACCATCCACTGGGCATGAAATTCTCTCTTCAAATCTTGCAGCTAGTTCAGGAACACTTCCATTATTCACTGGTGGTGGAGACAGCACCGCACTTGCAGGCATCCAGGACATCTGTGCCACCCCTGTTTCTGGACAGATGGCTTACAGGTCTGTGACAGTATGGGCTGTTGGTTGTTACAGCATTGCTGAACTGTTATCAATCCTCTTCTGATCATTGCTAATGTATGTGAGTTGAACCCCTTGAAACAGCCTCATGAAAATGTCTTTTCTTACTTGAAAGTTTTGGGAACGGTTGCTGAGTGTCCATTTGCACCATGGTAGCGCAAGCACACTTTGTTTCTATATCCTCTTTCAGCTGTTCTGAACGCAAGCTGTGTCTGTGTCCTTAGACTAGTGTTTGAGGCTTGTCAACCTTACATGATAATTGCTTGAGGAGAAACAAGGAAAAGAAATACTGGCTTAATAAAGAGTAGCAGTATTTGGTTCCAGTAGCTAGGGAGGGTAGGATTGATTTCCCTAACATGTAGCAGTTTATACCAGCCTGTTGCCAGAAATGGATTTTGCAGACCTGGACCATTTCTTCCTATGATTGCAAGACCAAATGGACAAGTTGTTCTGCAGTATCCTCTGTGCTTAGTATGGTACTGGCAAGGGGAAATACAGGTGCTTTTCTTAGAGCTAGTGAGTAGTTCTGTGGTTTAGAAATGTTTTAGGAAGTAGAAAAGCTTTTTGTGGGTTTAGGAGAACTTTAAGACAAAAAGCTTTTCTTTTTCTCTCAGCCAGTGTGAACTTGCACTTTACCTGCAGTGGAGTCTGAAATCCAAACTTCCTACTGTATTGTATTTCTCTATAGACAGCTTTCTTATCAGTCTTGATAAGAGTCAAATTACTTCCTGCATTCAAAAGCCAATGTTCATAACTGACTTCTAATTTGAAAGCCAAGATCTTATTTCCTGTGAAGACTATCATGCTGCATCAGCTGAAATTGTTATTTGAAGGCACAGCAGTAATCTGCTTCCACTGAATATTAAATGTTCCAGTGTGAAATTTTATTTTACATTCCAAAGATATCAGCTGCATAACAGGCATTGTAACTAGCCAGAGGAGTTTTAAGTTTAACAGCTGATACATTTTTGAAAGTCCTATATGTCCCTTAAAATTGATAAAATTCTAATGACTTACTGAAATAATAGCTTTTTTTTTTTTTGGCCTGGATGTTGTGCAGACATCACAGCTGCTGTGACAGTCATCACAGTGAGTAATGAGTACGGTGTAGCAGAAAAGCGGCCTTGCCCAGATGGTGGCACAGAAAACTGGAATTCCTCCCATACAAGCACTGACCGCACCTGGCACACTCTGTGTTTCCCGAAAGGTTCTCTATAGGTTGTCAAGGCTTAAGTCATTTAAATTTATGAGTTTAGGACATAGGTTTCTTGGCTCATGTTTTCTCTGGGTCTTCCTGCTGTGTCTGGTAACATCTTTGCCTCATGAGTGTGAGGATTGTATATCAAATATATATAGAATAAGTTACGGCATATAGGTTATGGCAGTGGTTTGAGGGTCGTGACAAGCTGAATATGGCTTTATGATTTTGCCTAAAAGAAACCTCCATGCAATTTTATAATAGAAAATAAACAATCTACAGCTGGAAGGATGAAGCAGCTGCACTCTCTTTCTGCAACAGGTCATGGAGTTCATACAAAACTTCTTGTGTAAACCAGTAAAGTAATTTTGATGAATATGAGTTGTATTGCAAAGACTTGTCTTGCTAAACCACTCCACATCAGCCTTTGTTCATAGTGAATGATAAAGCTGGACCAGAGGGGAATGGGGCTGAGTGGTTCTATGGTGGTTTTTGGCTGGAAATTGTTGGGGCAGATCTGCTGATGCAGTCATGGGCAGCATGAGTATTTCACTTTCAGTTTTATCAGTTACAAATTCAAATGCTGTAGTACCTTCTGGACTTTTTTCTCTTTGTGCCTTCAAAATAAGTTGCCAGGATTGCCTCCCTGTTTTACTACTTTATTTTACATTTTCCGAGATTACAGCAGAGTTGCTCCAATTTAGCAACAGAAAAGTGGCAAATCTGGCCAGATTGGTTAGTAGGGGATGTCTGAGTGTGGGTTGTATCATTATGACTTTCTGAAAACTGAAATGGTGAACTGCCTTTGGAAGGTTGGGTAGCCTGTTTTAGTTGAGAGCACATTGACCCAGCGTGGTCCTTGGAAAACATTAATTATTTGAACTTTATTCAAGGCTGGATAGATGGTTATTTTTTTCCCTCTGTGGCCACAACATTTTGCAGGCATGGAGAACACTGCTAGGACAGGCCGTGGTAACTATTTTAGGCCAGCATTTTCTGTTCATAGCAATTTCTAACTACTTCAGCAAAAGCAACAGGGCTGAACTGGAGTTAGAAAGGATCAGCAGAGAGTTTACTGTTGTGCTGCAAGCCAGTTTTTGAGTATGGGCTTAGGAAAACTCAAGCTGTCTGGGCCAACAGTACCTGTAACCCATATGCAAACAGTTGAATGAAAAGGTGCTGCCTTTTCCCCATACCTTACTTCTTCTCAGTAGCTTTCCCTTTTCCAACTGTTTTCAGTCCAGGATGATTTCCTGAGCTTAATGTTCTTTGTCTATCTAGCAGCACAAGGCAGGCTCCCTTCCAAGCGCATGTTTGCTCCTCCACAGCACCCCAGCTCTATTTAAATGTCTCCAGGGCATGGCTTGTTCAGATTGGCACAGTTTGATCAGCTATATGAGGAAGTGCTGTTCATATTGGTTCTGAGCTGGCTCCTGATAGCTTCATTTTCTGGACCACATCTCCAGTGTCAGAAGAGACCATGAAGAGCATTTTCTACCTTCTGCTTACTCTTTTCCCATTTTTTGCCACCTGCTCCTGAGTCTGTCACTTTCCCAGGCTGACCCATACCTCTGTTCTTCCTTGCTGTACTCTCTGAACCTTTCACTTGGTGTAATAATGGGACTAGTCTGAACTGTACTAAAGGTCTGGAAAATCATGTTTTTATTCAGCAGGATAACATTGTTTTCTTTTGTTCACTGTTCTGTTCTTAATAACTGTATGGGATTTTTCTGGTAGCCAAGCACTGAGATGATGTTTTTGTGGAACTATTATAACCCCAGACCAGGCTTTACAGACATAATGGCTAGGAATACTCTCTTCCTCCTCTGAGGTGAGAGAATCGGGTCATTTGTACAGTGGGGGTATGAGAGCAGTACCTGTTCTGAAGACAGTTTGGACCTAGTAATTTAAAAATAATCATCCAGACATTCTGCAGTCTTTCTAAAGTGGCTTGGTCATGGTATTCCTATAGACAATACCATGCAAATCTGCTATTGCTACAACATCTCACATACATATGGATTTTTTTATAAAACTGCACTCTTAGTTTTATTGCAGTTGTTGAGGTTGTTAGAGACAGTCTAGCAGTTGCATTCAGTTACACTATACATTTGAATAACAAAATAATTTTTTCTATGTCAGTCCTCATTCTGCTTATTATTAGCTCTAGAGAATTACCTTTACTTGTACAATGCTGGAAATTTTTTCTTGGCTGTGTTTGCTGGAAATATTAAAACATTTTATATTATGGAAACACCTGCTGTGTAGTAGGCATGAATCTGAGATTGTGGGTTTTTTCAGGCTTATATGATAGCCTTAAACTCTAGCGTGTTTACTTCTCAAAGTATAGATAAACTGCACCTTGATGGATGAGGGCTAGAAAGAAGCTTCCAGTACTGGCAGACTGTGTTGAGGCTGTCCTATATCATGCTGAACTTGAAATCCTGACAACTTTCCCCCCAAAACGTGGTAACTGGGCAGAAAGTTGTTCCTGTATTAGTGGTGTTCAGTGCAAGTAATTCTGCAATGCTAGAGTTGTAGCCATATGAGTGGTTCAGGATGTGTCAGGATAACAAACACAGAAGTAGGTGCAGAATTTGTCATTAAATATTGTCATGATTAATGGGTATTTCTCTATACATTGTTTGAAAATACATACATATAGATCTTGTACGTATAAATCCCTCTATCTAGAACATTTAAATGTGAAGTATATTACCATACTTCTGTTAACTGTATATTTTTAATGTATTTCCGATGTCTGGTTGCTATTTACTTGTCAAGTGTGGTTGAACTGGAAACAGAAATACCTTCTAAGCAGGGGGAGAAGGATTTCAAGACAGGGAAAAGTAGTAGTGTAATATTTAGTAAGGGTGAAATAGCATTTGTGGGAGAGTAATGAAAACAAAACATATACAAGAGGAAAAAAAGTTAAAATTAACTAGAGGTAAGTGGTGAACCTTGATGGTTTATTTGCAGCCAGGTTTGCAATGGCAAAGAAAACATGTATGTTTGCACTGCATTGGCCATCAGACACTGTGTTTCTCTTTCTTCCTTTTAGTTCACCATAACTCTTGAACCTGCTGGCTGCAAAATTTAACAAGGGAATGAGATGTCTCAAATATATTTAGGTTCCTACAAATATAACAAAAGTCAGTAGCTGGGTAAAAGGGAACAGCCTGATCAGTGCTCCCCGCTGAAAAAAGGCAGCTACAGGCTCCCAGTCGCCTCTGCTGGGCATCAGCCAGCTGGTCAATGAGCACGCACATCCTGCACCGGCCGGGCAGCTGGCACACAGGGAGCTGTGAAAACATCATGACCCATATGTCAACTGTCTGGCTGATCAGAATGCTTGGGGATAAGTGGGTTAAAAAATCTAGGACAGTCTATGGGAAACCAGCATCCCATTTCCAGTGTTCCATGTTTTTTCATGGAACAACATGTTGTTTTAGTAGTAACCAAGATGTGAGGTTTTGTCCCTTTTTAACTAATATGCACTTAGAAAGCTTCCAGATTTTTCAGCTTGAGAGCCTTATGATCAGGTGGTCCCACATGATGGGAGAGCCTCTAAAGTACCTCTGGACCTTTTGCTTTGATTTTAATGAGGAGGAGTAATCACTGTTGTAGTTGCAGTGATGTCAGCCAGTTGATGCATGTGCATTTCACTTTTCATAAAAGAAAATTGTATTTATCTAGACACAAAGTGATTTGAAATATTTCCAAATTCTCTCCAACTCTTTAGAGATACTGCCAAAGGAAAGGTGGAGAAATGGAGAAAAAATGCAGTAAATATTGCCATTAGCACTTGGTTGTTTTGGTTGTTTTTTGACTGAGAGTGTGTTTTCTTCAAATGTTGTTAGTGGATTCTTCAATTTTTCTAATTCTTAATGTATGCTATGATATTTTTACTTGAATGAAGGAGTAAAAATTTTGGCCAGCATATTTTTTGACGAAATATACTTTCCATTTTAGTTATGCTGCTGTAACTTTCCCTCATAGCCACTCTTTGTGGTGCCAAAGCCCTTTCTTATTCTTTATTCATTTTAACCAGGTAAATCTATTTTATAGAAAAGTATATTGGTGATCATAACATAATCTAAGGAAGAGAATGAAAGGGTGACCTCCTAATAAATGTATAAACTCTGAAGAACTGGGAGGGAACCAAAATCTGTGAGGACTTCCAAAGTGATGGCCACTCTGTTGCTACCATTGTGGTTCAGGAGCTCATTGACCACTCCAACACAACATGTATCTTCAGTCTGTGATGTTCCTGTGTTTGTGCTAAAGTACCAGTTTCTAAGTCAGCACAGTGCATGTTCCAGTTCCTGTTGAGTGGGTTGAACCTGGGAATCCATCCTGTGCTTGACAGAGCTGTACTGAAGAGGAGCGAAAGTGGTGGTCACTGCAGAGGCTATGGGGACTCCCGCCCCCATCCCAGCCCCTGCTCTGGGGTCAGTGCTTATTAGTCTGCTCTCGACTGGGACTTCATAAAGATACCATGGCTTGTGGTGATCCTTATTGCTGTGGTCATACAAGTGGTGTTGCTATCTGGGAAGTTACGTCATTGATGTCAGGTTTTCTCAGCAGTATTAGGGTATTAGTACCAAGACCTTGGGAATATCTGTGTAAATGCATGGGAAATCATTCCCTCAAATACCTTTAAAACTAGTGTGATTATGAACAAGAGATTCCTCTGGCTTGCATATTTATTCATGGTAGTTCCACTGAAATATACATGAGTTTAAGTATTATGTGAAATATAAATGCAGTTGATTTAATGATAATTTGTCTTATGTTGGAAGTGGAAAGGCATGATTAATCACATATATATATATGTGATCAGGACTAAACATTCTGGGGATTGACATAACCTGTGTGAGAAGTGCTTTGTTGTCATGAACATGCCATACAGTGATGTATTTCAAACTACAAAGGATTGTAAAATTTAAAGGCATCAACTTCTGCAGAACATTGGCACCAGTAGGATTGAGTGGTTAATGATGCGACTCAAATAGTTTTACAGAGGAAAGGCTGTATCTTTGATACTTACAGCACTTCTATAAATATGGCTGTATCTTTCACAGTCAAGCTTGGCAAGTGTTTGGAAATCGCGATATGATGGAAAACAAAAGTCTTGTCTTTACAAGTGCTATAGTTTCCTATGTCTGCCCACTAGTGAAGCAAAGAATCTGTTAGTAGAATCTTTTAGCAAAGAGATGAAATCAATAGAAATTGATGGATTGTGGTGGGGTTAAAGTATTATTTGCTGATGAACTACTCTACACATCCACCATGAGTCAGTGTCTGGTCTTTCCTTCAAACAAATGAACAAAAGACAAACATGTAGTGTGTTGTCATCTCTGCACTTTAGGAAGTTTTGGAGATTCGCTTGATAGTACTGTGTTCTGTGT
This sequence comes from Oriolus oriolus, assembly GCA_013400235.1. Lineage (NCBI taxonomy): Eukaryota > Metazoa > Chordata > Aves > Passeriformes > Corvidae > Oriolus > Oriolus oriolus. The sequence goes on from VXBT01002932.1 coordinate 116,910, forward strand.
TAATGATAAGTAAAGGTGCTGCAGCATTGAAGATGGTTTTGGGGGAGGGCGAGGGTTAAGAAGAAACCATAAAACCTCATATTTAAAACAATTATGTGCTTTTTTTCAACAATAGAAAAGATGTCTTCATGCTCATAATCATGTTCACATTTGGCTGACAGCACTGTATGGTCAAATACCTGTTGGTCTCATTCAGTTAGATTGTCTGTATTTGCTTTTAAAATATTTCTGATGTTTCACACTGGTTTTGATTGTCATTGTAAATTTAATTAAATTACGTGATCTTGTGCTACTTAATAGGCTTTAAAATTCTTAAAACATAAAATTACAGTATTGAGTGGAGGTAAAAAAATATGAATAAAGGTATTCTGGGTGGAAGCTGCTCTAGGCTGACCAAAGTCCTGCTGTGTAATTATCCTAATCTAAAACAGTAACAGAAAAACAACTAAGCAAAGGGCACTACTGGACAGGGATGTAGAAGGGTTTTTATTATATTAAGCCAGCAGAAAAATGTTAAACTGAAAGCAACAGAAAATCCATATCAGACTAGCAAATATGTTTGTGATGAGATACTGAAAAAAGGGCTGTGCACTGCAGTGTTGCTCCCTTTGCTCTGACTTCTGTTTTGATTTACAAGTTTGTCTTTTTGTAAAGTACTGTATCTCTTTTGCATAGTGGGGAATAGAGTAGAAATGTAATGGTTTTAAAGTCTCTCTAACAGTTGAGCAGAGCCTAACAAAATTAACCACAAACTATTTAAAATCTGCTTTATCTTTGAAGAATTATGTTATTCAGCAGTAAAGAACAAATACTTTCAATGAGAAATTTGAGATTGGTATTCAAATTACTGTAAAATGAAGCTGTTAAAAAAACTGTGGTCTTGTCTTTGATTTCCTATTAGAAACAGCAGGAAAAAATACTATTAGAAATGGCTGGAAGGAATGTGTTACCAACCTCCACTATTTCACTGATGTAAGGCTAATAGGGATGAGCAAAGCAGATACAAACTTTCTAGGCTTTCCTGCATGGAAAGTCAGAGATCATTAAACTGGGGCTTTTGAGGTCATAACCTTTGGTCACTCTTTAGCAATGTCTTTGCATAAGCAAGTTGTTTGATTTGTCTCTGGCACAAATATGCAAATAAGTTTTTGCTAAAATGTTGTTAATATATTTAACAACACTAATGACAAGATAGAGGGGCATTAAATGTCATGAGATGCTGTTTATCCTGTGTATCTGAAAGATCAGTGCTTTTCTGAACTTAAGAGAGATTTAGCTTAACACAAGCAACAGGGGAAAAGAGAAATATAGAAGAGATACACAGAAGAAGAGAAATATAGAAGGAAGTTAAAAACAAACAAACAAAATCCACCAAGCCCCCACAACAACAGAAAACCCCCCAATACTGTAATCCAAACAATCCCTGTATGAAAGGAAGGAAAAAACCCCAAATCACCCTATGTCTTAAACCTGCATTTCTTCTGTTTTAAAGGTATTTTACAAATTAAGTTTTAGATTTTTTTTTTTTTTGCTTCTTTTAACCTTTTTTGACCTGGAAGAAATAAATCTTTGTTGGCACTGCAGCTTGAAGAGACATATTATAAATTGCATTGGCAGTATTTTATCTTCTAAGATAATGTAATTTTAGATGAACCTAAGGAACGACAGTCAACCATTTAATTGGCATTGTGTGCAAGGCAGAATATACACACTAAAGGTTACCATGAGGTCTGCAGCTATAATTGCCATTGACCAAACCAGACTTTTCATTTAATCATCCCCCTGAGAAATAATGTTGCAAGGTTAAAGGTTACCGTTTTTCAAGAAAGATGTCAATAAGGAATGAAGACTGCTTACAAGTTACAGGCTGTCTTGTCTCTGCTGTGCTTGAAGAAAGAGTTGGACCCTTTAAGTATGAAAAAGAACTGTACTCAATACTCATTCCTACAAAAAACCCACCACCACCCCCCTCAACCCCCCCAAAACCACAAAGAATTTTGGAGGTGGGAAGTGAAGACATTCAAGTGGCTTTTAAAAACCTTTACTGCTTGATCACATTTTGATGTTTTTAATTTTTTTTAAAGTGTAAACTTCTAAAGAACTGATGCAGAAAAAATGCTGGAAGAGCAGTAGTATCCCTTGATATAGTGGCAACTAAGATTATTTGAGATGCTAAATTCACAGCTGTAAAAATTTGTGAAGAGAGAGGTTATGGCAGCTTTAATGTCCTTAACAAAGACTTCTTAGCTCAAAAATACGCTTCCGTCCTTTCATGGTGAGTTCACATTTGGTTATGATGAGAAAATTCTGAGGAGCTGTTTACTAAGTGCTTTCTAGTTTTGAGTTAAATGCTTGATTGATTACTTGAGGCTAGGATACATAAACTTGAGAAAATACATACTCTGACCAATGTCCTGTGCAGCCTGAGCATACAAATACAGTTAAAATCGTGTACATAGAGAGTTACTTCTAGCTTTGAATACAGGGCATTAGGAAGGTCCTTCCACCTTAATGTAAAACTGTATCTACAGGCCTGGTGCAAATTGGATCTCTGAAACTTTTGTTAATGAATGAGAAACTTTCAAGTGGCTCCTAGACAATTTTGTGGCATGGCTTGACTCACATAAAATGGACAAACCTAAATATTATCTAAAATGAGACTGCATCTTCCCTCTCTCGGTTTTTATTTGCTTTCATACGTTGAGATGAGTGTGATAGTTATGTGAAAGTGGATAACACAGCAAAAAGATGAGGCAGTTTAATACTGTTTGCTGAAAACCCTTCTTGCTCCCTCCAGGGGAGGTGCATCATCAGGATGCTGGAGCAGCTGAGTAATTTCTAGGCTCTGGTGTGCCCCTTGCTATGTTCAGATGCCTGTCCTCCAGCAGACATGGGCTGTGCCATGCCACCATGTGAAAAGCACAGTGCCACTGCAGCAACACCAGGCCTCTTTTCTTTTGCCACTGATCAGAAAGTCTACATCTGCCCTTTTGTTGTTGCTGTCACCCTTCCTTTTATGTCACCTCCTTCCATCTGTGTGTGGTTTTGTCCACTTTCTGTAGCAGGATAATCTAACACCTAGATAGTGGGGGACAGGAGTTACCTCTACTGTGACTGGTTCATGCTGCACTTAGCACAGAGAGCTCAGATTAGTGTAACAGCTGCTATCTTGGTGAAGAGCAGATGCTTCGCTGTGGATCTTCAGAATTAAAAGCACAGCCTCTGTGCGGATCTCAAGTTAAGTGCAGTAGCTGTCAGGCTCGAATTCATGTCACATCACAGCTGAGTGAAGGGCTGCATTCCTGCAGCAAACATAACAGTACTGGCACCAAATGAGGTGCTACAAGGGGCCAGCGAAGGAAAGCACAAGTACTTCAAATACGTTTATCTACAATGTGAGAGAAGTGTGGATCCTTGCACTTTAATCTCTGAGAATGTATATATAAGCCATACCCAACCTTTCTGTATCTAATTCGGTGATTGTCAAATTGCTTTCCTTTACCCCCATCTGATTTTCAAATCAACTGCAAGATTCAGGATGTGATAGGGAAGATCTTAAATGTTCACAATGAGTTCAGCTTTTCAACTTTCAGCAAGCTAGAAACACATATGTAAGACAAAACATGGAAGTCCTACAAATTATCAGTGAATGCCTGTGTTCTCTTTTACAGGAAGTACGCTTTGGCCTACACATCCCTGTCAGTACAAAGTTCCTCAGCAGTCTTGCTGGACAGTTTGAAAGTGATTACCTTGGTAACGCCACTTCCTGCAGCCAAGAAAGCTTCAGGCAGCTTGTCTTAGTATTGCTTTTGTGCTCAGTGCTCTTAACAATTATAGTGTAAGTCCCTAATTATTCTGCTTCACAACAACTTTCTTCCTCCCCTGCTGGAGCACTTAAAAGGGTGCAGCAAAGTAGAATAAAGCAAGGATTTACATTTCTGAAATGTGTTCAAAATAAGGTCCTGATAACAAACCAAAATGCATTATGGAAGAAAAAGGTTTTTATTATCAGTTTCCTGCTGCTACATCCTCCTGTTTTACACTAGTGCACACATACACAGACTTACACATTTTCTCTTTTCCTTTAAATACCAGATGGGAATTTGAATATTATGCCAATTAAGAATATAATGCTAGAACTACTAGACCCAAAAAGGGTGTGGCTAAGAGGGAGAAGGAGAGAGTCATTGCCTGCTTTTGTTTTCTGAGTTCCTCTCGTGGTCTGGTTTTTAGGTATAGAGCATACAAAACTGTATGGAAAAGAAACAGTACCTACGTGATGTTTCTGAAAATTGAGTATTAGTTATTCTGCTGCATTCTGTTCCAAACACTGCTGTCCTGCCTGTCCTATAACAATGCATGTCTTGCAGTGAGTCTTACAAATATTTGTTTGTTCCAGGATTGTAAAGTTACAGTTTCAAAAGGAAAGCTGTGAAGGTGAGGAGGTTGCAGAGTTTGTGATCTTTACCTCAGAGGCCAGCAGCAGGATGCTGCTGAGACAACTCAGTGCTGTCTTGTCCTGCTTCAAGGACTGACATTAGACACTTGCTCAAGTTAAGTTTGAGACTGTTGTAGTTGCTTTGCAGTTGAATTTAAGGACTTGTATTAATAAAAACAAACCACACGCTGAAGTAGCTCTTGCAACTGAGGAAAATGCTTCTGTGCATTATAGGCCTTGATGTCACCTCACATGCATCACATTTGCATGGTTATAGTAGAACAAAGCTTAGTGTTTTGGAATCTATTGGAGATATTCCTTGTGGAGAAGAGCTTTTTGTTAGCATGGGGTTGTACTATTTACATAGGTAATGTCTAGTATAATGACAAAAAATATATTAGTATTTGTTAGAAAAACATCTTGCATGTCTTTACATTATTAGAAAGGCATATGTTTCTGTTAGGGAAACAAAGTCACTATTAAATGCTTCTTTTGTTGTTGATGGAAAATTCATGTTCAGTAGTGATGTGTCAAGTATGAATATAAGAGATCTGTTATTCCACAATAGCTATTCATGATATATGCCAATGACAGTGAGGCCAAAGAATCTGCTGCATGCTGGTCAATATTTGCAATTGTTTAGAGAGTTTCATTGATGGACATTTATATAAATAGTGGTTCATTGTCCCTTAAGTGGATGTCACCTCCTGAGAGACATAATCTCCCAAGGGAAAAAAACAATCATGGCAAACCTATCATCAGTCCACAGACTGAGGGACATTAATTTTCTTTTTGTTTCACTGTGAATACCTATTTTGTGTTTTTGACACCGATTCCCTTTTTTTTTTTCCGCTTCTCTTAATGTACTATTGCCATTGTCTAGTTTGCGCTGTTTTTTAGCAGAGTGTGGGATAGTCACATCAGATCTGCTTCATACAAAGCAGAAAGAGACAGAGACATGTATATACATTTTTTGCATGCACAGTTATTATTGGAAACTAATAATGCTCTTTTTTTCCCTGTGAAATGCAAAGTCCAATTTTAAAATCAGGACTATACAGTTTAAATGGTAAGATACTAAATATTCCTGTGAAATTCAAGAACTTGTATGGACTTGTAAACTGCAATTGTGAATTAGTCCTATTCAGATATGGTATGAAAGGGCTGCCAGTATGTTCAGTTCATCCTTAGTAGCTTCCCTCTCTTCTCAGGTCTTCTGCCAAACTCTTCTATAGTGCTGACAAGAGCCGTCTGTGCTCTTTCTCTTCTCTAACCCAGGCATCTGTAAATTACCAGGCTGTTCAGTGTTGAAACCTGCTTACATAGCACAGCAATAGGTGATAGATTTTTGTATGTGAGCATTTATTTAAGAAAGAACAATGTTTGGTTAACAGTGTCTTACTGTGCACTTCAGGGAATTTATCTTTACTCTGCTTTGCTAGATTTCTGATAGGTTTAACCCTGTGCTTATCAACTATTGTGCTTCATTTAAAATAAGTAGTAGCTTCACATTCCCTACATGTTTCTTTGAAAGCTGACCCAAATAAATGCCTTTGCTCCTCAATACTTTTGTGAGACCAAAAAAAGTTTTGCTTCTGGCTCTTCTAGTCTTTCGTTTTTAAAATTAGTTGTGTTGGGAAACTTCTCAAAAGAACTTCCATCTACACAAGTGGATTTTATTTATAGAAGAGTGGAGTTGGTTCTCCTGCAGGAAGGACAAATTTCTTCTGTCAGAAACAAATACATAAGCAAACTAAAACAAGGAAAAGGTCTATTTTGGCTGTCCTTACTAATTAAAGAATGAAAAGGCAAAAGATGGGCAGGGGAAGAGAGATCATAATTTGATTTTCTGTTTGGCTTCAGTTTCTGTTTTTCTGACTCAATGTTAGGAAATCCTCTTCCTGTACCCCTAGTGTCATGAAAGAGCAAGGGGAGAAATCTTGGGGTCACAGATATCTATGGAAATGGTATTAACTTCAACCAGCAATGAGCAAGTGATTTACAATGCTCAGGAGAGAGACTGACTTGTTAGCCAAAAAAAGCTCAGAGAGGGAAGAACTGTTATGCCCTGTAACCATCCTTTTTCTTTAGTGTTGGGAGTGGTTCAAGCTTTAGGAGAATGAATTGCCTCCTGACAAGCTTGCCTGTCAGTCTGTAATGCCAGTAGCATCCCGCCCTAAGGCAGCTCATGGTCAGCCTCGTGTACGCCATGCTGGGCTGCAGGCCCTCCTTGCCAGCTTGGAGGCTCAATATGTGGGCAAGGCTCTCAGGAAGCAGGACGTGGTTGTTGTTTGTGTCTGCTTGACTTGGCACGTAACACGTTATGGATATGCGGGTCACTTCTTTCACTCTAGCTTGTTCTTTTCCCTCAACTTCCAGAACTTTAAGATGCCAGAGGATTTCACAAATACATTGCATGAGGGAAAAATACTCTTCTGTTGATAGAAGATTTATGTTCAAAGCTAGGTGTTCTCTGTGCCAGAGAGGCACAGCTTCTGTGCCTTGGGATGCTTGGGTTCCTTTTGCAATTTTACCTACATTTAGTAACTGAACAGCCCTTCAAAAAAAAATTAGAGTTAGCGGTCATTTCTTTTTGTATACGTGTCTCTGTGTGTGTGATTAGTTTTGTTTAAAGCTACTCAGGAAATGATTATTAAACAAAATTTAAACCAAAATAAAACATGTTTATGACTTGATTATATACAGAAGCCTCTGAAGCACAGCAGAAAGTGGCAGAATAAATAGACAAAAATGAGACTGGATTGATAAATAGCAGTATTTGAAAGAAGGGTAGTTTACAATTGTATTTGATTTGTGTGGCCAGGTTTTGGTAGACACGGCATACAGGGGTGGCTTCTGTGAGAAGCTGCTAGAAGCTTCCCCCATGTCCAATGCCAGACAAAGCCAATGCCAGCTGGCTCCAGGATGGACCCGCTGCTGGCCACGTCTGCACCAGTCAGGAGTGATAGTAATGCCTCTGTGATAATGTATTTAAGAACGAAAAAAAGTTATTGCACAGATGTAATTGAGGCCAGAGAAGGGCAGAGTGAGAATGTGTGAGAGGAGCAGCTCTGCAGACATCAAGGTCAGTGGAGAAGGAGGAGGGGGTGCTCCAGGCACTGGAGCCGAGACTTCCCTGCAGCCTGTGGTAAAGACTACGGTGAAGCAGCTGTGCTCCTGCAGCCCATGGAGATCCACAGGGTTGCAGAGATCCACCTGCAGCCCGTGGAGGAGCCCCACCTGCTGGAGCAAGTGGATGCCCAAGAAAGGGCTGTGAACCTGCAGGAAAACCCATGCTGGAGCAGGCTCCTCACAGGGACCTGCAGACCCATGGAGAGAGGAGCCCACACTGGAGCTTGTCAGGGACCGACGCTGGAGCAGGCTGTTCTTAAAGGCCTGCACCCCATGGAAGAGTGACCCACACTGGAGCAGTTTGTGGAGAACTGTTCCCTGTGGGATAGACTCACACTGGAGAAGTTCATAGAGAGCTGTCTCCCACTGAAGGGACCCCATGCTGGAGCAGGGGAAGGACTCCTCTCCCCGAGCAGTGGCAGAAACAATGTGTTATGAACTGACCATAACACACATTCCCTGTCTCCCTGTGCTGCTGGGAGGGAGGAGGTAGAGCTTGGGAAGGAGAGAGGGATGAGTGATGGTGTTTTTAAGATTTATTTTACTACTAACTATCCTGCTCTGATTTTATTAGTTGTAAATTCAACTGATATTCGCAATTCGAGTCTGTTTTTCCCATGATGGCATTTGGTGAGTGAGCTCTCCCTGGACCTCATCTCAACCCATGAACCCTATATTTTCTCTCCCCTATCCAGTTGCAGAGGGGAGTGATACAATGGCCTTGGTGAGGGCTTGGCGTCCAGCTGGGGTCAACCCACTACAACACTTAAGAAGCTGTGCACATAGGACTAGGCTTTTCTGTGATGCTCCCATAATATGTATGCTTGGCCACGTGAGGCTGTCAGTTTTCGGTATTAGGAGCACTAGTGCCTCTCAGCAACCTTGCAAGTGGAGGATGCACTATCCTGCATGACAGCTGAGGGACAGGAGAATGTAGTTTATTCAAGGTTACCCAGGAAGCCCAGCTGTTGAATTCCTGTGACAAAAGCACTGGAATTAATGTTCTATTGCAGTGCTAGTGGATTACTCTATATGCCAAATCTGAGGCAATTGGTATGTAGCAAAGTAGCTCTGTAGGTTTCCAGATTTTTGGAGGGTGAAATGGCACATTTAGAAGGGCTCCTGCAGAGGGTGTTTGTTCCAGTTCATAGAAGTGGGTAGGGCTAGAGGGGGAATTAGTCTGCAACACACAGCCATAGGACTCTCTGGAGTCAAATTAATAGCTTCAGTCCCTGAATGTCCATTTCCTGAATCCATTCTCAGCTTATCTGCCAGAACTCCTGTTACCACTGCAGCACGAGGGATTGTCCTGTTTGGTGCTGTATCATTATCGCTTTGCATCTATTTACAAAAAGTCCGTGGGTCTTGTTTCAGAAATCCCTCTTGTACAGCAGGTAGAATTTTAACATTTTGAGGACAGTTACAGTTGAAAAAAGTAGTATTAAAATGTTTTGGAAACTGGATTAATAACTTACTTTTTCTCTTGCTATTTTGTTGAACTCGTTGTTACCACCAAGAAATTCACATTGCAACGTGTTGATGCATGACTCACCCTAGGATATACCCTCTATTGGGTTGTGGCCCTAGATGAGGCAGAGAGGTGTCTCATAAATGGCTTTTATCTATAAATTAAATTAACTCAAAGGCAATGTTCCTATGCTTCACCAGTGGGTTGGGGGTTTTTTGTTTGTTTTTGTTGTTGCTGTTGTTTTTGTTGCGTCGTTTTTAGTTCCATTTGCCCTCCATCTTTCATACTAAAGGAGATACCAATGACAAATAGTTTTGGGCAATATTCTGTTTCTGGTATTGCTTGAATGTCAATAATATTTCTCTGCAATGCAGCCTCAGGGATTGTCATTTCCCCCACCCAGTGGCTTGCAAGGAATGCATTGGATAATGACAAGCTGCAGTGCACTGTGCTCGGAGAGCTAATGAGGTACTTTGTTCTTGAGCATGAGTACATATTTCATCTACACCTTTCAGGTACAGGAGTTTTAACTGACATTGTATGCATTTAAAAGGAAGTGAATTTCTGATGCAAGTGTAGGTACTGCACTGACCATAATGATTTCATTATGTTCTCTGAACTCAGCATCAGGCTGTCCTCAGGGGAAATGGACGTTTTGAATGTAGGGTAGGGAATTACCAAAGGAGATTGAGGATGCCCTTCTGAAAGGGGGTCATAAAGATGCTGTGAGTTGTTAGAAGGAACAAGAGTATGATACATGCTCAGACATGTCTTTATAATCCTTTCCTTGACACTAAGCACCTCTACTGAATGCTAAGGCTGCATTCTACATCATGAATGTAATGATACAGTAAATAAAATTTCAGTCTTGTCCTTTTCTGCTTTTTCTACATATTTAAAAAAATGTAATGAAAATAGGGATACATAACCTTCATTGTTAAAAAGGGAAAAAAAGGAAGACATTGGGGACTACAGGACAAACAGTCTTTCCTCGGTGCCCAGTGAGATCGTTGAGCAGATTCTCATGAAAACTGTGCTAAGGCACATGGAAAATAAGGGGGTAGTTGGTGACAGACAACATGGCTTCACTAAGGGCAAGTCATGCCTGACAAATTTGGTGGGCTTCTACAGTGGGGTAACAGCGTCATTGGATGAGAGACATGAGACTGATGTAATTTGTCTGAACTTGCACAAAACATTTGACACTGTCCTGCATGACATCCTTGTCTCTAAACTGCAGAGGCATCACTCTGTGGATAAGAAATTGGCTCGATGATTGCACTCAAAGAATTGAGGTCAATGGCAGAGTTCAACTGTCTGCAGAGTTCTTGAGCTCTGGAGCAAGGCTGGGTAGGTAGTGGCCCAGTCTGGGGTTATTTTGACAATGCTTCACAACCCCAAAGAAAAGTCTCAACAATGTAAAACTTTCTTTGCAAGCTGAGTCAAACTGCAGCTTTGCCTCCCTCCAGATTGATACAAATTACATTGACTTATTTATTTCCACTGCTGTATGTCCTCATCACCCCTTCCCTTCCCCGTGAGAGTCACATGGTGGAAATAAAGGGTGCTGCCTGAAGTACAGGTGCTCTGAAAGAAGATTTGTGAGTTTTGTGTTACAACCACATAAAATGTTTCAGTGTTTCTTTTTAGCCCCTGCACTGTTCATTCCTCCTGTTCCTCTGTTGTGCTGCCATAGACTGTTCTCTCTTACCAGAAAGTAAATTAAATACAGTATTAATAACATGATTAATACTACTGCTTGGATGTTAGTAGGAGATAGGATAAGAGATGGAGACTAGGGGGTCTTCAGCCTTCTGGTAAATCTTTGCACTGAAACTGAGCTGCAGAATTTGTTAGTTGCTTGGAAAATGTCTCCTGTGTCTGTTTGTTCCTGCCTGCCTTTATTATCAATTGGAAATCAATGCTAGTGTGGTATTTCAAGGTGATCTAGAATCCACATATAGACCATAATTTTGCTTCAGCTATGTTGCAGACACATTAGTGCAGATTAAATACAAGAATAATAGGCAAGTTGATGCAACCATATTTGCAGGACAATAGAAGTGGAAGTGATCAAAAGCAAGAACATAGCTGGGTCACTCTGCTGGAGTACTCCTCTCACTCTCTTCACTTAAGCTGCTCTTAGCAGTTTTCCAGGCTCTTTGGAGCAGGAATTGGAAGCATGCCCAAGGAACGTATTTTGCCCTTACACATTAGTTTTTATTTACTACTTGACAGCTGAGAACCAAAGAGCGGACCTTGTACTTTAATATGTGGCTGCCTTATTACACACCTCTATAAAGTCCTCTCCTCAGCAGGAGTTAGACTTCAGCTGGTCCTGAGGTCTGAGATATTGAATGCCTCTTTGGTACATGACAGATCTTTTGAAGCCTTTGAAGCTACGAAAGCTGAAACACCATCAAACTTCCAAATTGTAGGGTGTATAATGACCCATTAGAGAAAATAAGAAAGTTAGGGAGTAACAGGGAAATGTCTGAGATCTATGACTGCTCCTCTTGAACAAATGCTGTTACACTGCAGAACCTCAGTTTTCTTCCCTGCCGAGGATGGGGTTATTACCTTCATCTACAGAATGCTTCAAGGCCGACAGCTGAAGGGGACTGTGGAAGTATTTGGATTAATTGCTATTTATCATGGTGTTACTATTATGGCTACCACAGCTATAATCTGATGCAGGTTCATTTATATAATGAAATAATTGTCTTCTCAGTAGAGATTTGAGTTGCAGCTTAAATCTGTTGAGACAATGTAGAAACTTTCTTGTGACTTGCTGTAGCACAAACCTGTTGCTGTCCTGGATTTTAGTGAGAATTGCTTAGTGAAGTGACACACTCTAAATTTGAACAGCTGATCTGTTTGGGTTTTTTGAGAAGCACTGAAAGCTTGGATGTTCACAGGTTGCACTATTTTTTTAACAGCTGAAATGAGTCTGGCTTAATGATGTATTCCTATAGTCAAGACCATAGACCATTCAGTAGGTATGGAAAAGACATTGATAAATCACTTGAGGGATGAAGTGCCAAATATTACAACTCGAAAGAGGCTCAAGACAAACCTTGGGGCTAAAAAGGAACTTGCTGTTTACTCAGACATTTCCTTACAGCAACTGTGGAAGTCAGTAGTTTTTGCAAGAAAGAAAGGATTGATGGTCAAAGGTGAAATGACACTGGGGAAAGGTGAACTGTTGCTTGGTTTGTGGCAACCACCCAGAGCACACTGAGCACCAAGGGCTGTTGAGGTATCATGCCTCTGGCATTAGCCATGGAAAAGGGTGGCTAGTCTGTTTTTTGAGCCAGACATCTAGATTTTTAAAGATGGCCCACAATACTATCATTTTGCTCTGTCCAGGGAGACAGTTAGCTTCAGGATTGTTTTGAAGAAAGACTCTAATGCCCAAAGAGAGAAAAATCAAACCTCTTCTCATCTGAGATGCAGTAGATTGGTTTTGTGACAGTTTGAAAATTTTTAAATTTTTTTTTAATGTTGGTTTTCATTATTACTCTGCCTAGCTATTTTGTATGGTGTTTGGAGATGTGAATGAATCATAGCAGCATTGTCATTTCAGATGGGTTTGGTGAGGCATCCAGCATGTTAGCTCCTGTGAGCTGCCTACTTGTGCTTCAGCCAGCTACAGGATCACACCAGTCTTGCCCAGGAATAAATAGCTTTACTTTCCCCCATCTTTGAGATCTGCTGAGTGGATCAGTCTGACTTCTTTCTTTCCTTGGCTTCCTTCCTTCCTTCCAGCTTTCACTCTGCTGTGCCTTTAAAATGCACCAGAGAGGGTATAATACCAGCTTTACAGAACAAAAGGAGAAGAGGTGAAATGACTTGACCACCTTCAGGAAATAAGTAAAGCAAGAGACAGAAAACAAATTTGTTAATTCCCACATAGCACAATCCCCACTCTGACACCTCCTCTCTCAGACTTTTACCGTTTCTTTCCTATACACATTTGAACAAAGTTTCACGACTTTTTGCTTCCTTCTGCACTGCTTGACCTCAGTGTTTTCCTGTAGTAACCAGAGTGGTTTGAGATACCTAGATCTTTTGAGCTTTAGCTGCCTTTTCCCCTTTGTTTAGCTCCAGTTTAAATACCAGCCGAACTGTGTCAGAATTGTTACTAACCATGACGACTTCCAACTACCTTCAGCTGCTTTCTTGCAGGCTGATAGAGGTGCTTGAGAGCAAAGTCTAGTAACGTAGTTTCCTTTTCAGGGTAGATTTCGTTCCTACTCTTAACCTGTTCACCTCCTCAATAGCTGTATCTATGAAGCCACACTTCCAGTTTAAGATTAAAGACTTCAGAGATTACTTCCATTACATTGGATGATAACAAAAAGCTTTCATTGCACAGGTTACCAAAAGTGTATTTAGCAAATGTGCAAATATCCCTTTGCAAAAGAAGCTCAAAATGGGCAGAAGTGATGGGGGAGAAGGAGTCTCCCGTCTGTAGATGACTTCCAGACCAGGGACTGATCAGTGTTTTTGTGGAAGGATTACTTGAAGGTGACAAATAGAACTTTTTTTTTTCTCCTCAACAATGTCTAGAAAATCAACTGTATAAATTCCCTGAAAATTGGGGTGGATTTGATTCACCAAATTCAGAACTTTGGTCTTTATGCACACTTGTTCCACAGTTGCATGTATTTTGAATGTGGGTGCCTTCATTTTCAAATGAAATGCTACAACTAACAATCAGAGCACGCAGCAGCCAAGACGACAAACAGGCTGACATGAAGCTATCATAACCTCAGAGCCTGTCACTTTGAGCAGAAAATAGGCACCTAAAGGTAGAAATTGCCTGGTCAACCCAGCATCTCTGCTGATGCACAAGTGTGTCTCTAAATGTTGTGGGGCAGCATTTTCTAGCCACTTTCTCTGGCAATTTCTAATCATCTGAACTTGTGAAAGAATTTTTATATTTGGATGTTGGCTACACAGTGGAGTGATACACTTTGGGTTTGGATTTTTTTAAAAATAATTTTTGGCTCAGTTAAATGCTCTCTTCTGCTTCAGACTCTACTGGTATGAATTAGTGTACCTTTTTAATGCTTAAAAATGGCTTCATAGTTAAATGTTTTCCTTCCATGCCAATCTAGTACTTCACTTGTTTCTTTTAGTGGTTGTCGTTCTGAGGGCAGAAAAGAAACAGAATAATGAAGTCTCCATTTTCTGCTTAGCTAGTTATCCAGAACACTTTGCTTTGTCTAAAAGCTTCATGCTTTTCACTAGCAAGATCCCTCAATCATAATTTGATCGTTAGACATGATTTCCAAGAATTTCTTTACAGGCAACTCTTGAATGTCGTTCAAGAGATTTCCCCATCAATCTTAGTTGATATTCATAATCTGGAAAAGAAAAATTGGCAATTGAAGAGCTCTTTTACACTTCTACAGTATAAACGTGACATAACGCATTCTTTTATGATTTATGGTGTGGGGTTTCCGTTTGGTTTGGGCTTTTTTAATTCTCTGCTAATGTTAAGCAGAAGCAGTATAAACAAGGTTTCCAGGCAATGCAGTGAAGTTAAGTGTTTTACTGCAGTGATTAAGATAGAGTGTTCTATCATGTCTGACTGTATCGTGTAGTGTTTTCCTTTCATTCCCAGATGTGAATTCTTACCATACCCTTTGCCTCTTCTACTCGCTCCAATTATCTCAGCTAAAGGAAAGTTTCTAGAATCAACCATATTGTTTCATGATTGTTCTAAAGAAAAATCAGAGTCTCCCTCCTTACATGTTTGGGGCACCTCAAATAAATAGCAGGTCAAATTACTAATCTATTAGCTCTTTGTCTGCCATGGTATGCACAGTTAGTCATGAAATATTCATGCAATTCAGAAGAAAGCTTGGGTGGGGGGGG
>VXBT01002932.1:131845-280746 GCA_013400235.1 Oriolus oriolus
GAGGGGGGTGTGGGGGGGGAAGGCAGCTCCTGAAATAAAACCACAGTATCATAAGGTCAATCAGCTTGCTGCTTTTAGCTTCAAGTGCGGGTCAAACCTTTCATCCTAGAAACTTTGCCCAAGAGTTATTTACTTTCAGCTGTCAAGCTTGTTAAATGATTACCTAAGTCTATAGTGTGCTTTTTTTTCTTCACAGGAAGGCTTTTATAAATGACTTTTTTTCCCTAAAGGATTACATTTTTACAGTACATGGTTCTCTATATATAAGCTTTCCACAGAAGTCCTAATCCGACTTCAAATTAAATCCGTAACTCCTGTTGACTTCAGTCAGAACAGCAGAGCGCCTATCTGTCTTCATGCATTTGAAGAAAGTCCATTCAGCAGCAGAAAGCACATTCAATGACACATAGTTATAAGATTACTGGGTTTAAAAGAATATGAAGTTGCATCTGCACATAAATCCAAAACAAGATGTACAGTAGTTGGCCTTCCTACCCCATCTTCTCATTTAGGCTTGGAGAGTGAACAAATGCATAATAAAAGAGAAGATAATGTAAATTTTGAATAAAAAAGGAAAATAAAAACCTGTGTTATATGTATTGAAAACCTATGCTAATATTATGTTCATTATTATAATACCACACAGTACCTTCTTCTGTGTACTAGTGACACTCTTTCTGTTCTTGTGCTTTCTCATCAGTGTGAAAAATGTGTAAGGGAAGGCTTCAGTTTGAAGGTGATTTTTCCTCTTTAAATACATGAATGTGTTCGGGAAGTTGAGAAGAATCCAGCTTGTAATCTGAAGCAAAAGGTGACAAAGTTGACTCCAAGGT
The DNA here is from genome assembly GCA_013400235.1 of Oriolus oriolus. Taxonomy (NCBI): domain Eukaryota; kingdom Metazoa; phylum Chordata; class Aves; order Passeriformes; family Corvidae; genus Oriolus; species Oriolus oriolus. Next base: position 132,679 of record VXBT01002932.1, read on the forward strand.
TGGTTTAAGGAAGTGAATTTCACAGATTCAGGCTGATGCTTGTAGAAGCTCATGTCTTTTTCCATTATGCGAAATGAACAAAGTGTTGCCTGTCATTTTTATTTCAGCACTTCATTTATTTTGATTAATCTGGTTAGAAGTTTTGGAAACTTGCAAATTACCATCTGAGGCTCTGATTTTATATTTATTTGTTTCTATATTTATATAAATATATTTATAAGTATATTTAAAGATATTTATTGATTTTATATTTATAATTACATTGTGATACACACTGCGATGACTTGTAGCTACTTGCAGGTGTTTAAACATGTCTGGATTTTTGAGGCAGTTCAAGACAGGAATGACTTTCTAATTCAACTTGGAGACTCAGACTAATCAGAAATTTTATGTATTCTGATTGAGAATACATAAAATTGTGGAGTCATAGGTATTGGCTAGGAAGAACATTTAGTCCAGTATTCCTCTGAAGGCAAAATAATCACTGGGCCTGCTGTAGTTTTGTCTAACTGTATTCTGAAAACCTCCAAGGATGACAATTTAACCTATTCCGTGTTCTCCAGGGTGGATTCTTGTCAGAGATATTTTCCCCCAAATATCCTGCCTGAATCTCCCAAGCCTCAATTTCCAGCTGCAGTCTGTTTTCCCATGTTACACAATTTGTTACTAAGTTAAGAGATGAACTCCAGAACTGCCCTTGAAATAGCTGTAGGTTGCTAGAACCTCCTATTGCCTCTAGATGAGCCTAGACTAAACACATTAGAAAGAACAAAATATTCTGTAGGCAAATTTTACTGTAGTAGAAAATATATTCTGTGGCACATGCCCCATATACCCATTACCAGTGGCTGCTGAAGCTGATGAATCATAATAGAATTAGAAGCGTGATCCATAGCACATGAAATTTCCACTGGCTGCCAGCCAGCGTTTTTCTTGAACAATTTAATGCTCCACCCTGTAGCAGGATACCCTGCCCAGCAGCAGGATCAGGAAGTGAGACATGGTTTTGTTTTTTGAATAAGCCTTCGCTGGCATGAAAAGAAAGCTTGTCTAAATCCAACTAACTTTGTGCATCCTCCAGCGGAACTGACACATTCCCATAACCTGTTCATTTTTAGTTAATGGTATGTGCAGCCCTTCATTCTCACTTCCAGTTAGAGATGGAAGAGTCATGGGGAAATGGAACCTGGTGTTGGACCTACCTACCTAGTTTGTTACTTCTAAAGAATCGTATTAAACACCTTTACATTACCCATTTGCAGATAGCACCTGCAGAGTTGTTGCTGTGATGTTTTTGCAAAGTAGAAAGTAGTTCAGTAAAGTTTCCAAAAGTCTGGTTTAAAAATATTTGACATGTCATGTCACCAGACCAGTGTAATTTTTTTGTCCTACTGTAAATCCCAAAGAGGTAAATGTAATGAAAATTTAGGTATTCTGAAGTGTGAAATTTATCTCAAATTACTGCACTGTATTAAAATGCTGAAATAAACCTATTTGCAGTATGTATTGCTCTTAGAAAACTGATGCTGGTGGAAGAAATGTTTTCTGGGGTATTTTGATACTGCTTTTTTCATGCAATAGAATTGTTCATTTCTTGTACCACTGCATTGACTGTGCTTTGCAGTAAAGCATGCATGATATTGTAATACGCAATTTAGGATTTTTAATGGAAAATGCAGTTTTTGTTGCGAGGATATGGAAAAAAGCCATGGTACACTTTAAAAAGTTTATTTTGTATGTGGTTATACAAACAATTTCCTTCAAGAAAAAGCAGGCTTAGGAGATTGTAAAAGCGTGTGTTTTATATCTGAGTTGACTCATAAACTGAGGTGCCATTGACTTTAAAAGTGCTGTGCGTGATGTTTCTCTGCACAGTCTTCTGCTGTGATCATGAAATAAAGACCAGGTGCCGTGCAGCCCACTGAGGTTGAAATGCCCAGTGCTGTTCTCAGTTGCACATGACATTAGATAATGGCTGCATCAATCCCTGCCATTGGGGAGGTTGTGGGGAGACCTGCATGACAGTCCCTGTGCGAGCCCGTGAGGTTCCACTCATTGCAGTGTGGGACAATCCTTCCCTGGATGCTGCTGCTGGCACACTGAGTACCAGGCCCTTTCATGGACTGTCTCACAGAGCTGGATAGATCCTGCTAGTAAAAGATGGCAGATCGAAACGTGAATTATGCAGTTATATCATGCAGTGAGCTCTAAAACGAGGATTGTTTTGGGTATTGTCTGACAAGCATATCCTGCAAAGCTGAGATGAGGTGCAGCCTTCTCTTCTGTGCTAGCTTTTATTCTACCTGTATAGAAGGCCATCTCCACTTGCAAGTTCTGTTTAAATCATTTGGAGATATGCTGCTATGGGATGCAGACTCCTGACTCCTGTCAGAGGTATTGGGAGAATTACTGGTGCACATGCATAGAAAATTTCTGCCTTATTACCATAAATAAATAGAAACCCACCATGTATTGTCAGGGATTTGTGTGTTAATTATCACATTTCTCAGATGACTCTGCTCCATGGTGACATATCTATAAATGAAGATGAAATCTACAGATGAAGACAGGAGCACAGTTGATTAATGATCATAATGATTCTTTTCATTTGTGGTTGCAATCTGGAAAGGGCACACTGGTAGAAAATTTACTTAATACTCATATGCTTCCCTTCCTTGTCTTAGATGATTCTTCTCTTGTTGAGAGGTGAGAATAGTAAAATATTAAACTTGGGAATATAGGTCTATATTCAATGCTTGATGTTATTACAGACTGTTTAGAAATTGGTCTTTGTTCTTTATTGTTTCAATGGTCAGGTCTAAAATCAAAGCTCTGCACTAGAGATGAGAGGTGTGACTTACTTTCCCAGCTTTTCTAGTAATTTGCAGATTTCTGATATTGCTGAAGTCTTTTCAGTTTTGCCATCTGTAAGGTAAGAATAATGATAGTGGTTACCTTGGAAAGGTATTTTCATAATAATGAACATAAAGAGTTATTGAGAGCTGGATTTTTATTGTCAGATAAATATTATATTCGAATTATTTTTATTTGTCACTGAATTAATATATTATATTTGTAAATTTCACAACTTTTCTTTCTCTTCTGATGGAATAATTTTCATTCACAGTTTTCAAAAGGTATTTCATTTTAGTAATTAGAATACTCTTTTGGTTTTGTTTTCCTTTTTTTAAATTTGCCTCTGGTGGATTCTAGTCAGTACATGTTTTCCTGTACTTATGCTTTTCTTTAAGGAATAACAATGGAGACAGCAGGTGTGGTGATTGATTCTGGTGATTGATTGACTAGTTAAGTGCTGATGTCTCTAGGAGGAGTTAAGGCCATTTTTATAAAATTGAAAATGAAAGAAAATTATAAGGGGTGGATTTTTTTAGTGATTGAGACAGCTTTTGCTTTGTATTGTTGGAAAATGAATTTCCTGCACAGTAGCAATTAGATTTCTTGAATTATATTATCATTCTATTCAGTTTAATGTTATAGTTGTCACTTACATAATGAGCCTTCTGTATGGAGCTTTGATACACTGAGCCTTGCTATTTCACACAGGGAACATGAAAGAAATAAGCATCTACCTCTGTATTTCCCTGCATGCCCAATAGTCTGCATAGTAAGTTTGCAGATCCAAATAATGGAACCGGCATGATTTCTAAATGCTAATAGACATCCTCACTGCTGACTACCAGAGAGCAACACCAGCTCTCTGCCGGCATGTTCTGGTTTTTGCTGCTTTGTCTCTACTTAGAAATTCCCACATCTACACTGACTCATACTGGGAAATATCAGTAGTTTTATGCTTTTATTTGCTCAGATAAGTTTGTGCTTTAGTGTTTAATTTTTTAACTGGGATTGTACACAAAATATGAACGTATTTCTCTAGCATGAAGATATATGGTCACAATATGAAAAAAGTGCAATGAGACAGGCTATTATAAGGTAAATGAGAGAGGAGGTTTAGCAAGTATCTAGTCAGTGCTGTGCTACCTGTGCCTTTAACTACCTTTCCTTTAGGGGAAGCCTCAGATTTGTTGCAGTTGGGAGTTTTTTTTAGCCTCTCAGCCGTGTCACGCCATTGAAGGGAAATAAGTCAGTTCCAAATTGAGGTGGGCAGATAGCCCAATTTCATCTCAAAGCCGGATGGAGCTGTGTGCTGTGATACACATGAATTTTCAGGATGGCTGGGATCGGGGAACTGAAACTACATTAGCAGGTTTAGACACTTTTGGAAAGTGCTTTTCTGGAAGAGAGCATGTTCAGTGCAGATGAATAATGCCAGTGCCACTTGGAAAATTATGAAGAACAAACCTGTAGATAGGACCAACCCAAGTCCAGTACCATTCATAAATTGTCGAGGAGTATACCAACTGGCAGTAAAATGATCCCTTCTTCCATCCTCCAGACATCAAAAAAAGTTAAAAAAAAGTTTAAAAAAAGTTCCCACCAATGTCAAAGCAAATTTGAGGTCTTCTTGCAATATAGTAGTTTGACAGAAGACCATAAAAGAAGTGAAAATTATGTGCCTGTGTGAATTAAGCTACAGTGCTCTCAGCAAGGTATGTGTATCCCCAGTCAGGTGCACTAAGAGAGATGTGCATTTCTATGTTTATACTTATTTCTAACCATCATTTAACTTGAAATGTTACTGTTTCTGTCCATTTTAGTGGAACAGTGGCATAATTTAGGATACGCATGTTTAAGATTTAGATTGTTTCTGATCTGCTTCTCACAAAATAAACAAACCAGTCTCCTTGGTCTGGGGTTTTTTGGCCATTATGCCATGTTTGCTCAAGGTAGTCAGCAATATCAGTGTCTGAAATGGGTTCCTGACAATAGTTCACTTCCCAGCCAGCTCCAGTTTAGGCAGGACTTTGGTGTGTTTCCTGTTATGACAGTGCCTGGTTATTTCCTTTTTGTGCTTATTAGGTCTTGCGTGCTTAATGAAATTATGCTCTTTAGAGACTCCGAAATGAATGCCAGTCTCTATCTGGCATTGTTTTGGATGATCCACAGAGTTTCTCTTTGGTTTGTATCCGAATGAAATTGTGCCAGTTTTGCATGTCTGCAGTTGTGCAGACCTGGTTGCCCCATGGAGCACCCAAAAAACTGGTGTGTCTCCCCTCTGCAACAGGGGCTCTGTGGGAAAATGGCGATGAGGAGACCTGATGGATGAGGGGACCTCGTTGCCTGGCGACTGTCTGAGGGTCTTTCTTCCCTGTTTATGTGGTGGGAAGTTGGAGGAGCACTCCCCGAAGCGGCTGTGCATGGCCACTGGCATGTGCCCTTGCAGGCACAAGGTCTTTCACCAAGAGACACCTTTTCTCCAGTGAGGGGTCCAGTGGTGCTTTGCAGACACCTGCTTCAGGCACCCACTTGCCCTCCACAAGCTTACCTTGGCTGGTTTCTTCCTCATGCACCAGCCAGATGGCTGCTGCACAGAGGTAAAGACAATGGATGGGTTCAACTGCAGCATGAGGGATTTCAGGAAAATCAGGCACTTAGTTTGAGGTTTTGCTTGGACATTAAAAGTAATGGTGTTTGTGCTTCAGGAAATAGGCTTGTTGGCTTCAAAGGCATCTACTTAATCACATTATCTGCAAAATTATTTCTGTGTTTGTATGAAGAGCATGTGACTTCTTGGAAAGTTGCAGTATTTTTAATAGAGAGCGGGATAGTGTATAAATAAAAGGAATAATTGAAATGTCCATAGCTTACCTGCCAAATCAGATGTTTTTCAGCCATTATCTAAGAATTATTGGTAGATGTGCTAATGCCTGATGGAGGGACACTGTCCTCATGGACATGAGTACTAGTGACCACAAATGGAAACAAGAGCAAAATGTCCTTCCATAAGTGTGGTGCAGAAATGATTTTCAAATCAAAAGGGCCATTTTGTTAAACCAGCTAGTCTGGGTGTAATGTTTCACAGTAACTCCTTGTTTAGCAGCAGATTCTTTTTATGCTAAAATCATTGCTTCATTAATGACTCCTAGCCTTATATGAATAAGGAGTCCATTTCACCTACTTGCCTTGCAGCAAAATCAGTTCATTTCAGGTTTTTAAATAAATGTCAGCTACAATGAGTGTTTAATTAAATAATAAGGACCTCTGTTGCTCAGCTTTTAAAGATCAAGCTCCATTTGGCTGCACAAACTTTTCAGACATTGCTTAGCAAAACATACTTTATTTTTATAAAGGCATCTGGTATTGCTGGACACAACATTCTCTGCTAAATCTAACTGCCAGTTTCTTTTATGGGTGTTTTTATTGTCTTTTAAGACTTGGTAAGCTGCTGCCTAACCTTGATTTATGTCAGTAATGAAAACCAGTGGTTTGGAGCAACGTATAATCAGTCACTTTTTCATGCATCCCGTGACTAGCCATTATATATCCTAACTTACTCCCATCATAGATTTCTGAAGCAGTAAGTCTCCTGAAGGGTCTTTTTTTGAGCAGGTGTCACCTTTGCAATTTTATCCGTGTTAACCATTAATCATTTTTCACAGTTCTTTCTGTAGGTAACAATAGGGTGTATGTTTCTCCTGTTCAGAGTTTTGTATATGTATGTCCAAGGAAGGAAAAAGGACACTTCAGTTTTTAAATGTGTCGTATGTTCTGCTTTAGCTCACTGTAAACAAGGAATGATCTCATAAATTCTGTATGCTGCATGCAAGGAGCCATGAAAAAAAAAGATAAAAATCACTTATTCTGTAGGATGGTGCTTAATGATAGATCTTTTCAGGCAGAAGCATAGTTCTTTTGGTAATAAGACTGCAGTCTCTTTTTTCCTTTGATCTTCATAAAAAAAATTAAGAACTCAGTGATGAATCAGTGTTGCATAAATGAAATTATATGGTGGTAAGTAACATTAAGCAAATTTATTTAGTTGGGTTTTTTTTTTACATGCTTGTGAAAATTAGACTGTAGCTCAGGTCCTTTGTAATTATTTTAGATGTTTATACCATTAATATCTGGAAAATATAGAAGTCCTGCAAGATTTGTGTGTCTGTTTAGTTGCCTATACATGAAACACTGTGAATTCCTGGCATTTGGAGTGGGTGACTCAGGATTTCAAATCACAAGGTTAGCATAAAAACCTGTATGTTTAAGAGGGTTTTTTTTTGATCGCAGCCCTCATAAAGCACCTCTTGAGAGATGTATGCCAGACCAGTGCATTGCTGGGTCTGTCTTACACTCCTAGGCTTCCCAAGGCTGCTCTTGCTTGTTTTCCTATGTTTGATGAGCAACCTTTCGAAAGAGCTTTTTGAATCCTGTGTTGCTTCATCACTGCTTAAAGGAGTGGATCTTCATAGTCTGGCTGCATGTTTCATGATTGCCCAACACCTTCCCCCTTGGTTCTTGCCTCCTTGTGCCCTTCACTTCTCAGAAGTTGTGCTTTACCCTGCAGCCCTCTGGGGACACATAGCATGGAGTCTGAAACATTTGCTAAGTCTTTTGTCTGCAGTTATTACAAGAAACCATGATATATAGTATTCTCATGCAATTCTCTATTTCAGTATCCTCAGCACTCTTGAGCTTTCTCAGGGCTAAGGTCAGTCTGCTGTTATAACTTGCTTCTTGTTTTTTTTTCTGTGGTTGCAATCTGAGTCATGAAGCAAGCCTGTGGACCTTACCTATTTTCTGATCTGAACTTCCTTAAAATTAGTCTATGAGACTAGTAGGCTAAACTTCATGTGATAGCCATGAGCCCAACATGCTTGTTGAATAGCTGAGAAAATTCATCAGGACACTGTCTGCTTAACTATCACTTACCTGTAATTCACACCCGAAAACTTGACTGCTCCTGGATGTCAGTGGATTTATTAACAGATGATCTATTTCAAGTGACTGGCAAGTCTTGGAGTACACTTGTATAGACAGCTTCAGTTGGGCTCAAGCCTGTATCATGCCTTTTGTGTTGTGCCTCTGTACACACCCACTACTCCTGCATGCTCTGAGTTAGACAAGGCAGGTAAGGAAATAATGAATTGAAACTGCTGCTTAAGGTGTTGTATTCTGAGTTCAGTTTTCTGACTTCTCACTGGAAGTGCACAGAAGCATTTGCTTGGTACAACGGCAGTGCGGGAAGTGGTTTCAGAAGATGATGGGCTGCCAGCTGAGCCCAGGGAGGAGGGCCTGTGCACATTCAGTGTGCACCATTAAGCATATTAGCAGGCACATTGGGAGTAGCTGGGGAGAACAAAATCATCCAACAGTAAAGCTGCAATCCTTGTGCTGTCTGATACCAACTGGAGAAAGTTCTATTATTATCACCATATGTTATATGTTATTGGTTTCAAAAGCACACTTTAAAATGAGATTAAAAATAAACCCATGGGAAATAAAAGGTATTAAGAACAATTTTAATGACCTTCCTAAAGACTTCGCTTTCTTTTGTGTAATTCACCTTTCTTTCATAGAACTTGGTAGAGTCCCTGGATTTGTTCTTGGTTTTTTTGTTTGGTTGGGTTTGGTTGTTGGTTTTGGGGTTTTTTTCTGCTTTCTTTTAATTAGGTGAAAACTGCCATCAAAACCTATTATTGTTTGCTGAAGTATTTTATCTTGAGAGTACTTTAAAAGTCATGATCAGCAGATTGCCAGGGACAATCAATCAAGGACAATCAAGGACAAAAACACCCACCAGCTAGCCTTTTCTGATAAAGAACTTTATCTGTACTTCAGCTTTCTCTTTTCCAGCTCAGATAACCCACTGCTCAGCTGAGTCATCCTCCAGCACAGCTCATTACCAAGCTGCAACTCGCATATACCCGTAAATCACTTCACCAGCTGCTTTTTGGTTTAGCAGGGCCAGGACTTGATTTGGATACAAATTTTCAATTTCTTTCTCTGAAATTGGATTTTGCATGTGTATTGTTGCTTGAAATCTCATTCATGCTATAGGTCTATGTTAATGTTTACATGAATATCAGAAAGCTAGCGTTTTTTCATTGCTGAAACTGGAAACCAAGCCAAGTGGGAAGACAGTAACATTTTTTCCTTACCATTCCCATCTACTCTCCCATTCAAATGCAGGAATAAAGGCATGGGTGGGGAGAGGCAAACAAAACCCAGAAATTATTGTCCTGGATCTGGTCCTCTAGGGAGTGGAGGTGCTTTGTCAATTTTATTGAAAATGTAGTGTCATTAATTGTTATAGTAGGGGAAAATTCAGATTTCATCAACTGGTGGACTAGGACAATGCAATGCTTCTGTTAAGGCTTCTTTACTCTGCTTCTCTAATGCTGTTAGTAAACTCTCAGTACCACACTGGGAAATCATATTCAACTAAACATGGGCCAAATAACTTGTTTGATGGTGACGCTCAGCATAACCTTGAGATAAATAGCAGGATGTGCAGCACTTTGCTTACAGCACAGTCTGTTTCACAAACCGCGGAACAAGTTACTCACATCTTTTCAGTAGAGATAAGTGGCTAAGTGGACTTATTTTAAAATATTTAAGGATTTAAAACCAAAGAACGGTTGAGAGAGTGATAATCAGTGATCCAAATCTTTGAACTGAAATTTGAATTTAAGTTCTTTTGAAACTCTTTCTTACGCACCCACACTCCTTTCTTATTTTTTGTTTTCTCCAAGGACTGGCAGGGGCAGGGGAAAAGCAGCACAACCTTGAAAAAGGTTTTCTTAACTAAGTCAGCCTTTGGAGGACTGTTTTTGCTGTTCTTGCTGTTGTTATCTGAGAATGCAGAAAACTGCAAATTGTCACAAAGCTCAGACGTGGATACAAACCCTCCCATAGTTTTTCAACTAGTAAGATGGATAGTAGACTGTGGTGTCCTACTTCACTCTTCTTCAAGCCACCTTGCAGGGTGTTTCTTTAGCTGACCTTAGTGCTTTAGAGAAGCAGGTGTTGTACCAAAAAGGCTATTAGCTTTAAAATAAACTTGACAAAAATATTTTGAACAAAACCATAAATACATGGCAGCAGTGCTGCCAAAGTATTGATAGGCGTAATATGCCCAGATTTGGCTTCATCTGATTGGTGTATGTTTACCACCTATGGATTTCATTTGTATTCTGCAAGGAGCTTCTTCATTTCAATGGACTGCTGATGGTCCAAGGCTGTCAGTTAACCTTGGAACAACCCATTGATAGCTGAAAGAAGAGAATATACAGCTAGCTCAAAAGGAAAAGCATGTTAACATAAAAAGAAATGGAAGTTGACTCTGAAAGCTGCATAGCTGAACTCTTTTAATGTAGGAGAGTAGTAGATATTATTTTCATCAAAATTAATACCTCTGGAAAAATATATTCTCTTGAGTCTGGCTTTTCTGGCTTGGCACTGTTTCAGAATTGTGACATTGTAAAAGAGTGTGAAGTGTACACTGCTAGAGTGGTACAAACCAGCTTTTTATATAATAGGGTTTATATATGTATTTTTTTCTTTTCTTTTCTTTTTTTTTTTTTTTTTACTGGACAGAGAAGATACTATTACTTTTAAGAAACCAAGGTCCTGTTTCCTTTACATCAATGGTAAAAATCTCACTTGACTTTCAGGGGGATTAATATGTCGCCTCTTGTTTGAGACATCCCCAAGGAAAGACCAGTGCTTGACTATCTCTTTCTCTCTCTCTTGCACACTTCTAATATTTTGATCTGCCAAGCATGTCATGGAAGATCTGCACTTAACAGAACATCTTTTGTTTCTCGCAGCATTGCATCTGCTTTGTAACAAAGCTCTGGTCTTGGTTTGATGTCACTGTGAATTCTTGCTAGTGGTAAATGCCAACATACACAACAGGATAGAAAACCTATATTGTAACATGACGGCATGGATTTTCCATGGGTTCAATACGACAGAGTCCTGCAGTCTAAGACAGCTTAGAAAAATGTACAATGCCCTTAGTTTGAAACAGTTCAGTGGAAATGTGTGATTTCTGTTCCTTTTCTGCCCCAGAAATCCATCCATCTTTTGCTGCTTTAGACAGACTTCAACAGTTTTGAACTGTCCTTAAAACCAGCCTTGTTTGGTCTTTTGCTTTTTATGCTTCAGCACTTTCAGGACATTGCCTTTATTTATGGGTTCTTCACTTAACCTTCTTAGTTGAATACCTTTTCTTGCAAATCTCCTTGTTTCTGGGTCTCTAACTTCAAGGCAAATGTATCTGTGACAAGGGAAGTTGAGTGTGATTTACCAATACCTTAATTTGTTTTGAAATACTTTCAGTAGTGTGTTGATAGTCTTTGCTATTGATGTGATTAGTAGGATTCCAGTTCTACATACAACTCACGTAATGCTGTTGTATTTAGTAATTCTTGTAGTTTCAGAGGGTGGAAGCCTTGCTCTTCTCTATGACTGTTGGGTGGGTTGTTTTGTTTTGAGTTTTTCGTCTATTTGTATACATTCCTACTGAAAGAATGCTGAGCCTAAAGCCTTTTGTAAAACAGAGGGTGAATTTCTATTTTAAAGAAACAATCACAGAAGTTTTTCAGTAAAGGATGGTTTAATTATTCCTCAAGAAAATAATTCATCACTCAAGATCCTATGTTTCTTGGCATCTAGAAGAAATCATATAGAGCACATTAAAGGATATGTATTTATTCTTTTTTAAACTAGGGCTGTGTAGATTTCAAACCAGATACTAGAAAGTCATGGAGAAAAGTCTTGTCTTGATAAACATTCACAAAGAGGTGTTACTAAGCTATGCTGGTTCCTTGCATGCAAACACCTTTTCATGTGGCCTCATCCCTGGGAACCGCATGGGTCAGTGAACACTTCTCAGATGTTTTTAGCTGGTATCTCTGACAACCTCCCATTGGAAAACTCTGTTGTGAGTTAACAGTTCTTCTGAGCCTGGGACACTGCATGATTTCACGCTCTCAACTTGGTACTGGATCAGGTTGTGCACAAAATATTAAACTAGACATTGATGCGCTGTGAGTAAATCCTCACAGTGGCTTTGGGGTTTGACAGGGCTCCTAGCACCTGAGCCTCTCTAATTTGGCTGCTCCTGAACACTTACTGTTGTTGTTTGAGGATCTGCCCTTGAAGTGCCACAACGAAAGCCTCTTGGAGAGAATGGGCAATGCTTCACTATGATCACATGGAGCCACAAAGACCAAGTGCACAAATATGTGTTATTAACGGAATAGATTCTAATGTCTCTAAAGTACCAAACCTTCTTTGGGCAGCCACTCCTTTTTTTTAGTGCATAGATTTTTGATGTGATGAATCCTGACAGCTCTTGCAGAGTGATTATAGCCTAGCCTTTTATGCCAAGACTCCAAAGACTCACAGCACCAAAAGACTTGGGATGACTTTCTATTAATATGGTAGTGGCACATGTATTTTAAAAATATGACATTTCCTTTGAAACTGCTCTAGCACATATACAGAAGCCACTGTTCTAAATGTGATTATGCAGTCAGGATATTTTTTCCCTCAGCAGTGCAGTCTGTATCGTATGAAAATAATAGTTGGCATTAGAGCCAATCTTTTCAAAGTCTCTTTCAATTTCAAAACTTCTAAAATATTCTGGGATGCTCTAGCATGCATTGTACCTGTTTTACAGTTAAGAAGGCTGAAGTACAAGCTGAATGGTTTGTCTGAGATCACAGAATATAGCAGTGGTAAACCTAGGAGAAGAGTAATGGTGTTAAAACCTGTTGTTTTCTAGCTTACTTAATACATGTTTTCCTGTGGTGCTGTATCTAGAGGTTAAAGTGCAGAAAATGCTTGCTTGGTTCAGAGATGCAGGACTACAGAAGCAACATTTAAAACTAATGTGTATTTTTACTATTCTGATTTGATTTTGTACTGATGTCAAAACCAAATTGTACTGATTGTCAAAACCAAAATAACCAAATTGCTTGGTTATTTCCTTCCCCCCCTACCAAAAAAAAAAAAAAGTGGCTAGAGTGTTGAGTAAAATGTTGTTGAGGTCACTCAAAAGAGACATGACTGAAACTGTTTGGAAATAGGAAAACAGAAAAGTTGAAACAACTAATCCTTTTGTATAGCATTGCAAATAGAGTCCTCATGAGCTGAGAAAGGCTTGTAGGATTGGGGGAAGGGAAGCAGCATTTCACTAAGCAGCTAGGATGGAAGTGTTTCAGCAGAAGATGATTTTGGGGAGTAGCTGTTTGATGAAGTGCTGTTTCAATAGCACCTTAAAGCAAAACATCTGTAAGAATCAACCTCCTACAACAATCAAACCTGTCCCCCTGTCCCCCCCCCCTTTTTTTTTTGTGATACTTTTAATTAATTGCTCTTAAATGTAGGTCACTGGTTTTGGCAAACTTGGACGTGGGTTTTGTAACTTAAAAATTCTGCACAGCTTGCTCACCAGGCTGCACTGAGTTCACTTGAGTGCATGGAGGAGTTGGATCCAGCCGATCTGAGGAGGGGCAGGAGGGAGTCTCCTGGTGAGGCAAACCCGAGAGAAGCGTGGATGGTGTTCCAGCTGGCCTGCTGCTACTGAAGGCAACTTACAGCAGCTGAAATGCTGTTCTCTGCTCTTCTGCTTGTGTCAAGAAATTGAGGTGTTGCGTTTTCTGTACCTGACAGTTTGTGAGGTCAGCAGAGAGTGCTGCTGTGCTGGTGCTATGTTCAGCTATACAGGTTTGCAGCAACAAATCTCCTTGTTGCACATATAGTTCTTGATGCTGACTATATGCCTGAGATAAGCACTATGCCTGAGAATGGGAGCTGTCACTCTGAATTTTCTGATCTTTGTGTAATTAAATTATGTGCTATGATGCTGTATTAGCTCTGGCAGGTAGGCATAGCCTTGAATGCATAAGGACCTCTTGTCAGGTCACTGCATACTGTAGAATGTGGGTCTCCAGGATACTTATGCCATCAGGATGTAAGTTTTTCTAGAGTACAGTAAAGAAATGGGATTAATAGGTTGGGATCATGCTACTAAGCTGGTGCTGTAAAGGCCACTTGTTTTTCCTCCATTCCAAAAGGGTTAGGCTTTTCTAATTTAAATATTTTCTAATTTAAAATTAATGGCTTGTCTAGATTATTTTCTATCTTTTATGTCAGATTTTAGCAAAAGAATATAATGGGTTTTTTTCTTTTAGAATGGTGGTTTCATGCTCACACCACAAGAATGGGAAACGAGTAGGGACGGGCAGGCATGCGCTGTCTGTACATGTTACACTATCCAGCTTTTCAGGAGCCCCGCTATCCCCCTGCGGGAGAGTGGGTGTTCAGCAGTAGCTGTGTCAGCTGCTAGGAGCTGCTAGGCATGCTTGTGAGCCCACGGCTATTTCAACAGAGTTGACATAATTCTTATAAAGCTCCAGTAGTCATGTTTTGGGAATAGTAACTTGCAAATAGCTTTTTCCTAGAAACCATGACTGCTAACCAGTAGCTTTGTGATACAAATTCCTCCTTGCAAAAGACTTCTTGAAAGCTCATCCAAAAGATTGTAGAGGAGTTTTATTACCCATTCCAAGATTATCAAACACGTTTGGCTCCAGGAGATAATTTCTGTTCTTCAATTGCACTTTAAGCTGTAGTATTCTTTTGGGGTCTGACATGAAAGGTAGGTTTCTGCTTTATTGAGCACATGTAACGCATGAGGGCACAGCCGTAGTAGGGATAGCCTTTGGCTATTAAAACCCAAGTATACTTAGCCTGTTTGTTTGGCTTTGCCAAAGCTATATACAATAGCTTTCTCAGCGTACGGAACCTGAAGGGGCTTTCCTACATCATGCTGGCTACTGTTTTGCTTTGGAAGGAATAGAAACATCAACATGCCTTCTAATTTCCTCTGCTCTGGTTTTCTTTAATGTAATTAGCTTACTAAGCAGTAGAAGGTAGTCAGGGTCATTAGCAGCAACTCCATTCTTTGTCTTGACATGTTAGCTGCCCACTTTTCCTTCAAAATTGTCCTTAAAAATCCAGTTCATTTTTAACTTTAGCAACTATAGGAAGGAGCACATTCAAATTTGTGTTTCTCTTCCTTGTTTCTGCATTGGTACTCCATTTGAGTCCAGAGAGACTCAGGTGGTGACTGCTTTTGTGCAAGATATTGTTCTCTTGGAGATCTGTGATATTGTTTACATACAAGGGTATGTAAAGAAGGAAATATGGAGTAGATTCCTAAAAAAGCTTAGGGGATGAGGAGTGATTGGCTCCAGCTCCTAGAGCCTCACTGAATGAGGTGAATGAATAATTAGGTAATGGCGATATATGAGAAACACCTGGAAATGAACACCTATGTGATTTTACCCTCTGTTGTGTCAAACGAGAGAGAGATTAGTTGGTAATTTGTATGAAAGTAAGCACCACTGGGCCCAGTCTACATTGGGGTTTGATCATCGGAGTAACCAGACCTTTTCTACCTAATTTTCCTTACTGATCCCTGCAACTGCACCCAGCGTTTTGGGAAATGGATTTTGTTTCCAAACAGATTTTTCTTTCTGCATATACTTTTCATTGCTTTTTCTTTCACAACCAAAAAGCACCTGAAAGATTAAAGAAAAAATACCAGCTAGGACTTGTCAAATACCTTTTCCATTCTGTCAGATGTTTTATGAACTGAACTATCTACGTAACTGAATTAATTTTCATTATAAACACAGC
Source organism: Oriolus oriolus (assembly GCA_013400235.1). Lineage (NCBI taxonomy): Eukaryota > Metazoa > Chordata > Aves > Passeriformes > Corvidae > Oriolus > Oriolus oriolus. Next base: position 148,249 of record VXBT01002932.1, read on the forward strand.
AGTTGTGTTTATCTGGGAAATACTGTGGTTAAAATGACTCATGTATACCTTACAGAACTATTCCACAGTAAACATTTATTTTGCGTATAAGATAAATCCCAAAGGCAGAGTTCCTATTTCAGTTTCTGACTAGAATTTCAGATAGATTGTCTATTTCAAAATCAAAAGAAACCACTTAGGCCTCTACATTTTTAGAACACTTCATATTTTTGATAACAGCCACCTTATAATGGAGTTTCTGGACTCTTTGGCATCATCTGTTCTGTGTAAAGTAGAAATTAACACCTCCAAGTAATTGTATTTATTTTTTTCTAACCAAATAATAATAGAAACATTTACATCTTCTATATTACAAAAGTTTCCTGAGAATGCCATGTTTATGTAATTGAACAGAGAAATTCCTTAGCATTGTATGTTAGGGGACAAAAGGATCTGTTACATGCCTTCTTATTTTGAAGGTACTCTGCATAGTGCTGTCTGTATGCTGTAAATTAAAGAATACCTGCTTGTTTCTGTTGTAGAACTTAAGTACAAGTACGCTATGCAGTTACTCAGGAAAAAAATATAAAGAAAAAGTCAGTCTAAACTGGAAGCTTGGAGTGTGGTCTTTTTTGAAATTGATGTAAATTGATGCATAATAGTAGTATAGTTGTCACAAGTAAGGTCTGAACCTGGCTATCTTGCTTCATTACTCACCTCCCATAGAGAAGTGCAGAATGCCTATAGTTATGTATTTATGGATGTCTTTTTTTTGTAATGACTAAGGCTTTTATTCTATATTATAAAAGCTTATATTGCCTTGCTTTGAAAACTGTGGTGACTATTGTTAATTTTCTGCTCTTATCTATGCAAAACATTGATTTTGCAAGCAATGATCCTTTTGCACATGTAGGAAACACAGCCAGACTCTTGGTAACTATCTTCTCACTTTTTTTTTTTCCTGTGACAAATGTAGTGCAGATTTACAGCACTGTTTTACTGACTGATGAAGCAAACGTTTTCCTAAGAATTGCATTTTTTCCTATCCTGTCAGCTACTCTCCTTGTTCTTTAATCTCTTCTTACAAATTACACGAAGATGAAACTAACATTTCATCTTCATTAGATAAATAATATAATCTGTAAATCTCCAGAGCTGGAACCACATGCAGCTGTGCTGAACTTCTGTAGTACTTTTCACCTGAAACAAGGTCAAGGCTAGGATTTCTACAAGATCTTTAAACATGATGCTTAAGAAGGCTTTTCGAAAAACTGGTGAGAATCTCCCTAGGAATTGCAACGTGAGTGAGGAAGAGAAAGGCTAATGGCTAAACAAAGAAAATTGATAAATTTGAGTCTGATAATTGATAATCTGGTCTAACATTTAGAAAGCAAGCATATAGTTGCAATTTGCTGTGATATTTAAGGTACAAATGCAGAAATGGTGACAGTGTAATGGAACTCTGAAGGTCCTTTGACCCCATTTACTTTAGTCTTTCATAGTTGCCCCCTTGTCTTGCAAAAGCTGAGAGAAGCACTGCTGTTGTGAAGGAGCTGCTGATGAAGTGGAGGGTGGTGGTGTGTGGTGAGAGGAGAGGGCTCTTCTCTGCCCTTGGTGTGGGCAGTGTCTGGTTCACGTCTGCTGAGATGCCGTAAGCACAATCCTTCTGCAGATCTAGTAGAGATGCCAGAGAATCTCTTGCAAGGAATAGATGGGAATGACTGACTATTCACCTCTTCCTAATGCGTGTTGCATGCAGCAATTGGTATGAACTCCTAGTCCATAATGTGGATTCTTGCAATGCCTTCTTGCTACTACAATTAATTTTTCCTGTGAGTTATGTAGAGAGATGTAAATTACCTCTATCGTACATATTTTTATTAGCTTTCATGTTTCAACTTTTTTCATCCAAAAAGAAGTATTTTACTGGAGCATCTGGATAAAACTGCTTTCCAGACTTCCCAGAGATCCTCTAATTTTATTCCAGCAGTACCAAGAGGAGGTGTTCTCCTCTTCTTCTTCACAGATTTGCAGAATGCAGGTATCAGGCAGATAGGTGATAATGAGTTACAGTAGTCTGACTCCAACATTGCTGATAGTTTGGTACAATTAAATCAGGCCTAATCTTAAAATAGGCCTAAATCCTGAATAAATATAGCATTAGGATTGCAATGAATAATTCCTGCTTTTCAAAAAACAGTAATTGAATGCACAAATATTAAAGGCAAACCACATGGGGGCCCAGTGCGTAAGATTTCTAATCTACTTACCAGGATCATTTTATATGGCTAGATTCAATTAAAAAAGATAAATACATTCAGTTTTCTCGGTGGAGAACCTGTACATACTTTGTATTCAGTCTAACTCATAGGGTGTAATTTTAAGCATTCACCGTGGCAGTGATTTGAATTTTTTTGACCCTCCCGAAAATTAATTTATTGCATTAATAAGGGCTGTGGAAGACCTGTCAAATCTTACGAGGCAGTTTGACATTTCTCACTCTAAGGTATCTGCCCTCCTCTTTCTTTCCATTCTCTGTCAGGGCCAAAGGGAAGTGTGTATATCTGCCTCCTTTCTCTCATCCCCAGATTCCTGCACTTACTTAAGCTGCTGGTGAAGGGCTGGGAAGGTGGGGTTAGCAATGTCCTAAAAGAGCAGCTGCTGCAAGACACTCAGAGCTCATCTGTCAATGTCCAGAAATTTGTAGGGAATATTTGCTTGTCATGACCTGTCTGGCAGTTGGGCTAGATTTGAGTACAGGAGGTGGTAAGAAGATCCCCAAAACTCTCATACAGATTTAGGCTCTAGGTTGTTTGCCTGATCTGGGTTGATGCTCTGGTCTAAAGTGAACTTGTTTACAAAAGGAAACTTGTTTACAAATTTTCTCTATGGTTACCCATTTGTCTATAATGTATGAGTAGAGTGAGACCATGCTATTAATCAGCTAGGACTGCAAATACTAAGGCACTGAGGAACTATTTAACATGATGGTGTTACTAGATGGTAGCTTTGTCTGACCTGTTGTTAGGATTGGATCAAGTGGTATGTGTTGCTAAAGCCAGAAGCTAGATGATTGAGCAGCATTTCCTGAGATGGTTGTAATTTATGCAAGGAACTAACTGTATACAGTGGTTTATTATCAGCATAGAAAAAACTCACCAGAAAAGTTTGCAGTAAATCTCAGCTTAAATTTTCTGCGTCGTTTATAAAGGTCATTGTGCCCAAGGCTCCTTATTTTCCACTTAATCAACTACCACTTCCATGGCCCAGTTGCATTTCAGCAAACATCCTTTCAGTGTGATGTGACACACCCAGTGAATTTGCACAATGTGTGCTTGAAGGAAGCCCTGATCTTTTTACATGTGAGGACAATGATTCAAGTGTTTAAAATTATCTGAATGTTCTGCATATCAATTCAGCATTGTTGTAATGCCTGAGTCTTTCTAAATGTGAAATTAGTAGATTTAAGACCCAGAGCTCCCCTGGAGTGTCCCCACAGATAGATTGTAGGTCACAATAACATGAGACAACCTAATTACCATAGTCATTGAAGGGAGTGAATGCACAGTAGGCACTGGATTATGAATGCTCAGTTCTAAGGAATCCGTTCCCGGAATGGTTGCTGCTGGGTCCTTCGCAGGCATGTAGGGCTTTTTATCTGTTTAGGCACAAATTTGTTGTACAACCGTTGTGACAATATTATTACTTTAAAGTATCTGCAAAGCTGTGAAAAATTAATCAGCAAATAAAAAATATATTTATGCAAATGCCTAATTTTTTTTTCTTTTCACGCTGAATTGGGGCAGGCAGCGGGGGGTGGGTGTGTGTGTTGGAATCTGCTGATTCTAGTTTAGATTGTCATGCATGACTCCTCTGTCCCATTTACACTTGTTTTTGGTTTTCTATATGACACTGCAAGTGTGGGGATTGATGCCAGTCAGAAAATCACCAAAACTTGAGGACCTTTGATTTTAACTGCATAGCTGAAGGCTTTTTTTTGTTTTCTTCTTATTTCTAAAATTTTTTGTTTGTTTATTAATGATAGCAGCCACAACACTGTCTCCATCATTAAAAAAATGGGATCCTGCTTCAAGCTGGGGGACAGGCACCTTTCTGTCTTCAAAATCAGTATCCAGATTCACTTAGAGAACTGGAGTTCAATGTAGTTGCTTTCTAGAAATGTTGTGTTCTGTGTTTATGGTCTACATTACTGATTTCTAAAACTGGACATAGCAACTATCATACTCTTCAACGATAACTGATGTTGCAGTGCTCATTTTTTCTTTATTTTAAAGTTTAAAAATTTAGAAACTCATGGGCAGGTTCTGCTTGGCAGCACCCAAGTCAGATGGTCCACATCCTTTCCACAATACGGTCCAAACTTTCTTCTTGTCACAACATGAGCATGCATGTGAGCACTTACAACTCAGCTTCAGAAGGACCTTTATGTCATCTGGAGAGAGGGTTAAGTGAAAGGAGAATAAAGCAGATTCTCACTGTATTGAGTGTATATTACTAGAAAATCTTGCCATGCAGATGGTGCCCTAGAGAGTCTAAGTGTAAGTAAGTCTCCATCCACACTTGTTCCCCTGTAGCTCCGGCAACTGAATTCAGCAAGTTTGGCAGTAAGCTGTTCATGAAAAACTTAATAGCTTGAAAGCTTTCATCTTAAATTGGTTTGGTTGCAGAACTGACTGAGCCAAGAAGCTGGAAATGTTAATTTTGTTTTGTTATTTACCATTTCGCCCCTTACAAATACTGCGCTGAAATAGTTACACACAGCCTGGTCTAAGTACCTGCATTTTTGTGGGTCACAAAATAACAGCAGCCCTGAATGACAGAATTTGGTTCGAAATATCACTGTTCAGGGTTGTGACTGGGTTCACTTCTACAGCAGGACAAGGCTAGCCTACGTACACTTAACAAATGGAAATTGTTTCCACTTTGTATTTGCTTCACAGTTTAAGAGCAGAAGCTGTGCCCAGAAGTTAAGTGAATATAGGAGTGTCAGTTCTGCTAGCTCCCCAAATACTTTTTATGGCAAAGCTTAGAGAATTTTAAAGACAGCTTGCACCAACTCTGAAAGAACGAACCCAGGAGAAATATCTGTGGACTGCTTTTTTTGTTAGTTTGATTTCTTGTGGTTTTGGGGTTTCTTAAAATACAATTTTAGAAAACTGCATCCTAATAAATAATCTACTCTTAAAGCAGTGAAAAGATTCTATTTAGTGCTGTTTTTTTAAAATAATAATCTGATTTACTAGTTTGTAGTATTTTAACTCCTAGTTTTAATCATCATTTTGGTCAGATAAATGATTTTGTTAGAATAAGAATTTATTTAAGCATAGAGCTAACACATATAGTACAGTAACACTGCGGGGATGGTATGTCTTCAATATATACAGGTTCTTAAATATGCAGACAGGTAAAAAAAGTACATTTTACAACATGCCTGATTGTTTGAGCATCTAACTTTGATTTCAAGGTTACATTGTTTTCAATGGTAATTAAGCTCTTTCCCTGCTTCAGTCACAAAGAAAGTCTGCTAAGAACATATCTGCTTATTTAGGCACATAAAGATCCTTGGAAATCCCATTTTTTCTGAAGACGCATCTTCACAAGGAAGCAAAGCTGTTGCTGATGGTATGTTTACTATCATGAGTCTCATTGAATTGATTTTTGAACACAGCTTCACAGGTTGTGGCAAGAGTACTAGAAAAATTTTGTTCCATTAAAGAAATTTTCCACATCAACTGCGCTTAATGTTTCATATCTGTGTGATAAAAAAGGTCAATTCCACGAACTAGATCTTAAAGAAAGAAATCAAAATATATATTTCAGGACTTCAAGGGAGATCTCTTTATTTCTGACACTGCTGAGCTACTTACATCTGGTCTGTAAGTCTGGGAGGATATTTGAGGCAGGGAATGAAGTAGGAATATTTTCATCTTGAAGTCAGCACTGCAGGGCCACCACCAACTACCCCTGTATCGGTGGGTGAGGGCCTGCGCTGGTTTTCTAAGGGCTCTGCAAAACAAGATGGGCCACCCCCTGCTCAGCCCCAGCCCTTGGGGACAAAGCTGACATTATTTGATGGAGATTTAATGGTGCTTTATGAAATGAAAGTTGTGGAGGCCTGCATGGCTGTAGTCTTTGCTTTCACTGTGTGTTAACCACAGGGTGAGTAATTGAATGCTCATCCATGTGTGATCATCTGCACCGCCACAAGCTCATTATCTGCATTAATGTGCTGAAGTCACCCGAGGTTCCGTAATGGTGCTGTTTGTGGCCACCGCAAGAAATGCTGCTGTCTTTGTCTTTGTCCCAAGACACCAGCCAGCAGTTCCCAGTAGCTGTTGGAAAATCTCGGTTTATAGAATTATTATAATTCCTTTCTGTACTTGTAAAGCTGCAAGCTAGAATCCAAAATCTGCCAAGAATTTGCGTGCTTGCGTGGCCTGGCAGCTGCCTGCTGGTTTGATGCTGTGGCTCTAATTTTATTTTATTTAGGGTGAGGGCTGGGTGCAGCTGGTTAACCATTGCATACAATGAGACTATAGAGAAAGAGCAGAGGAATAAAAACCAGAATACTTCATGTGTTATCTCAGGTCTGTGGAAGAACAGCGTCTGGGGGCTTCATATTGTATCATGACATCAGTAGGTACTTGGTTATTTCATTACTGCTGTATTTTCTTCAGGGTTTTCCATGAAACTCCAAGAGCTGTATCTCCTTTGTCCCATGGTGCTAGTAAAGTTGTGTAAGTGGGTGGAACACACCTAGTATCAACAGTGAAAACCAATAGAGAAAACAAAAAGGATGTGGGAAAGTGTGGGACTGCCATGGGGAGAGGCAGCCTCTCCCACCTCTGTGAGGACAGGTTGTCTAGAAGGTGCTCTTGGGAGTTAAGAAAATCTTTTGCTGATGTTTTCTATTGTGTTCTGGATTTCTACAAAACACAGTCATACTTGCTAATGCACTACTCTGGGACATCAATGATTTCTGAGAAGAGATCAAGTGATCCACTTTGCTGAGCAATTTCTTGAATGTCCTCATTGCATCACTCCTTGATACCATGTTGGAGATCGTGTGACACAATTCCTACACCACCAGTTTCCTGCCAGTGGCATTTTTGTCCTTGTGGCCCATGCCACACCTTAAAAAGGCTATTCATCTCTCCCAGAAGCACCCATAAACATGCTCTGCTAAATGCAGTAGAGGGAGGAAGGAGAGACTTTGCAGCTGGAATGGGAATTGGAAATTCAGAACATGTCCTCTTCTGCTGCCCAGGGAAGCACTGGCTGCTGAAAGGGGATTTGAGTGTCAAAGGTGAATGAGAGGATGGAGAAGACCGACCAACATTTTTACATATTTACACATTTATTTGGAAAGGTGGAGAAAACAAATGTTAGCAACTATTTCAGGCAGCTTTTTTGGGTAAATGACAAAGCATTTTGGCATGCAGGAAACAACTGCTTCCCCTCTAGAGTTTTTCGGCACTTGAAAGGAAACAAGCCAACTCCAAACCTTTAAAGAGGAAAGCTGTTACAGAGACTGATTACTCTCCCTCTAAAGCTTTTTACAAGTTTCTCTTGCTTCAGACAGAATGATGATTCTTCTACATCCCAGTAATACTGTTGTGTTTCGTTTGCAAGGGAGAACCTCCATGTGACAATGGACAGTACTGGAGTTTTATAAAGTTAATATAGGCTGCCAAGAACATTATATATGGAATAGTCTGTGTAATTCAGTCCCCAAAATAGATAATAAAGTGGCAAAATAATGAAGAATATTTATTACAGTTTCATGAGGAGACTTGACACTCCACTTGCTTCAGAAAACAGGGAAATGTTTTTAGAATGTTGTTGTTCTGTTTTAGAAACAATTTTCCTCTAAATCATTATTTAGTTGAGGGGTTTGGTTGTTTTTTGGTTTACAAGGACCCTTGGCTTAGATGCATGTTTAGTGCATATGTAGTGTGATGATTGTTGTTATGTGCATGTTCTCACAGCCAGACGGATACATTCATGCAAACCCTTCCTGGCCTCAGAGGTGGTCTGTGCAAACTTAGGGAGGAGGCTTTTTCTGAGTCAACAGGGACTTCTTCCCTGACTTTCTAAGTCAGAGACTTCTCTAATGCAGAAAGGGGGGTCAGAATATCAAATATGAAGTTGTATTTATTGAGTAGGACTGGAGGACAGAGAGTCAAAACCCTACAGGGTTAGAGGGTGAAGTACTGCTGTGCAAGTGCGATTTCCTTTATATGTAACAGCATGGCTTGAACAGCAGGAAAATTCACTTTGTCAAATCCTCATACTGCCTAGTTTCACATCTTGCTGTGGCTGTAATGTGGGCCTTGCTAAGTCAGCGGGAATTACATGCCTACATGGGGTAGCTCCTGCACTGGAATCTGATTGGATGGATGGCTAGAAACAGACCAATTAAAGGCTGAGTTTGGCCTTTTAAAGAAGTCAAAGCAGAGGCATTTGGTTTCACTCCTGTATTTATTAATAGCTAATAGTGCAGCAGTTCGACAGCGCAGCCCAGGGTCGGTAGGGATTGCCTGCGTGCTTTCACCAGCTGTCAGCGCGGCAACTGTGAGGTCCCAGCTGGAGCACCCAGTTCCTGCAGGTTCCCCCTCCCTAGCTGGTGTAGCTGGGAGGATTTAGGGAGGAGCAGTTCCTCTGCTCAGAAGAGACAGCTGTCACCTCTTAGGCAGAAACAGGGCACCTAGCAGTGAGGATGGGAGCTGAGAAATAGCAACTCTTACTTGGCTTTCATTTTCCAGGCACCAAGGCTGCTCAGTCTGTACTGCTCTCCTTTTCCTTTATCCCCTGTCCCCACCCCTAACTTTGCAGACTATGAAGTCAGCATTCAAATTGGCTTCTGTCCCACTGCTCTCCTCCTGCCTTCCAGTACATGGGGTACGTGGTAAACAGCCATGGTGCCGACAGCCCCAAAGTCTTGCGCTGGCACTGGAACAGAGCATCACTGGAACACAGCATCATGTTTTTCATGTGCATTGCTCTCGTTTGGGAGGAAAGACAAGCTTTGGGCACTCTGACCCAAAGGCACAGGGTAGAGAAGGTCAGCAACATGCTGTTGGTATGTGCTGATGGTGGCGTGAGTGCTGAGAGAAATTTCATGGTGCCTGAGAAGCACAGTTTTTCAGGGGACTTTTGCACCTTCAGAGTCAGTCCCTACTTTTCTCCTGGATTCAGCTCACTCAGGTGCAAGAGGTGTCTTCAGGAGAGTCCCCAGGCTGTCTGCCACCCAGGAGAGACACAGACAAAAAAGGAGATCTTCAATTACACTAGTGAAAGAAGTGAAAATTTCTAGTAATAACAGTAGTAAAAGAGAGGAAAAACAAGAGCTGGTGATCCCCTTTAGGAAGGGGTGTTTGTGTGGGAGGATGCAGAGCAGCTGCAAGGAAGAGGTTTCTCATGTGCTAAAGGGTCTTGTTGACACTCTGAGTAGGAGGGTTGAAAAGACCTTGTTGTCTTCTCAGTTTGTAAGGAGAAAATGACAGTGTGGAAACCTCACCACTGCCTGTGATCAGGGTGTGATGCCTGTAAATGGATGCTGAATAAGAAGCACAAAAAGGAGAAATGGCTGCATGTCATCTCCCCTCTCCTTTCTCCACTGAGTGCCAGTTGGTGTCTTAACTTTATTTTTCAGTCATTCTGCTTAATTTATTTCATGAATTTTGTTAGCCAAGCCAGGAGAGTGTTCCTTTTTCAAGCATAGTTATGCAGAGAAGATCTGAGGTGGTCTATGCTGGTTGTTCATGGCCTGGTGGGCTGTTGTGTTTTCTTTAAGCTGCATTTGTGATTTTTAGTTTAAATATTAAGAGTCTAAGAATGGAAATTAGCTTCAGCGCATTTCTTATTTTTGTTGTTTATATAAAACTGGAAGCCCTATGTAGCCCTAATTCACAGCAGTCAAAATAATGTGCTGCTTTATACTTTACAATTCAGTTTTATGACATGTGAACATTTCAGTTCTAATTTGTGCCTCTTAGAATTATAAAAAGGTTTTATTTATTACAACTCTCATTGTAGCTGCAGGTGAAATGATGCCTCTTAAACTAAGAGCGAGGATGAGATGTTATTTCTGAAAAATTCAGTTCTTATTTTAGTGGCATTTGGGATGCTCACAGTATTTCTGTGTGATCAGGACAGAAAAGTAAAGAAACGATAAGCCAAGATCACTTACTTTTCACAAAAGAAGTTTGGGGTTTTTTGTATAATGGCAAGATAGTGCTTTTTAAAAGGTCTTCAAATGCATTAATGTGACTTTCAAATGAAGTTGTGGAAACCAAAGAACAATCATTCAGGCACTATTCTAGAGAAATCAGATGACAAAAATGCAAAAATATTGTACTCCTGTAAATCCACATTCAGTCAGATAACAGAATTCAGTAAGGTTAAATTAGAGAGGCAGAAGGATGAATTGGGTTCTGACCAAAGAATTGTTTATGATTGATAACTGTAGGCAGCTGTTTTAATCTTAAAATAATGGGCCATCACTAACAGGTTAACATTTGAGGGGATTTCATCGTAATGCCTGTTTGGAATAATAGTTGTTATGATATAATTTTATACTGCAGTTTCTGAGGCATGAGTATTTGCAGTTGCAACTGGGCAGTGGAGAACCAGGGCCCCTTTCATCCTCAGGTGATAAGCATATATGGTTCCTGCACTCTTCTGCTCTGAAAAGGAGCCTGCGTAGTTCAAATATCAAAGGGTCAGCACTCTGCTCTGTTCAGAGAAGGTCATTCTGAACCTCACTCATGTCTAAAGAGTAGCAACGGATATTAAGGAAATAACAATAAACAACTGTATGTGGCTGGGCAAAAGAAAGATAGTAGCATAAACCAAAGTCCTGACTGAAAATGCTTTAAAATCTTAATTTCTGGTTACCTGCTCATCACCCTGGCCACAGGCTGCATCCCACAGTTACAGAAATGGCAGTTACACAAGAGCCAGAAAAGGTGACAGCAGAGTGCTAGTGTTGTGCTAGCTGAGGTGTCCACGTATAGTCACACTGAGCACCTGCTTTGCATATTTTCCCACCAGATTCTTGTGTTCTGGGAAAGAGCAGGGAGAGGAAAGGGAGACACAACCGAATATTTTTGTGTTAGTATGAGTACCACTCAAAAGATATGATGGACACTGTGCAGGAGTTGAGATTGCGTCTATATCATTCAGCATGTCAAACTACTTATCTGAAAGGGGTGTTTTGGACCATGTTGTCTGAAAGTCATTGTCAGGCATCCACAGGCCTTGTTTGAGAGCCCTGAAGGTTTCATTTTGAACATGTTTGTTTTAAATAAGAAAATGAGTACATTCCTGTATTTAGAAGATGACTAGGCCCTCAGTTTTCCATGTATTTATTCATGTCTAACTGTATTTCAGTGATTGCTTCCTTTACAATTATTGGAAATATTCCTGTAAGAAAGTCAGCATATGTGCATCTCCAAGAGTAGGGCTTAAATATCACTAAATTATTTATTTCTTTTTCCTACTGTCCCCTCATTATTCAAACTAAATGACAGAATCACTAGAAAAAAGTAAAATACTTAAGATACTAAGTTTTATAACAAGAATCACACCAGTTACTGCTTTATAAAGAGAAAAAGGAAAGGGGCGGGGGGAATAGGAGTAAGAGGGAAACATAGCTAATGATTCAAAACCCTATAACCATAGTCCTGTCACTGCCAGAATTTAATTCTTGCCAAATGTGCCCTTTGTGATATTGACAAACGAAATATTGGAACAGGTTTTAGAAAACCAAGGTGGTTGTATTTTCCCTTTAAAGAAAGGAGGTCTTATTTTTTTATAGAAGTTCTAGAACTGCAGTTTGCAGAAAAATAAAATATTTGAAGCAACTAGTAAAAAAAACCCCAACTTTTTAAAGTAGTACTTTCTGTTGCCTCTGCCCTAACCTTTCTTGTTATTCTTTAGAAACATACAAGCATCCTCCCTGTTTATATCCACTCTATTTCCACTAGTAATTTGTAGAAAAATCTTCAGGTTTTCTACAGTTAAAGACTACTTTCTGAGCTATAGATTTTAAAATAAAGTCTTTATATATTTTTATACCTTTGAATAATGAATTTTCATTCTGCATAATGTATTTTTGAATGCTATGAAGTTTAAAAGGGTCAAATATGCAGTGTCTGCAAGAGCAGTATGTTGCAAATAAGTGGAGCTGTGCTGCTTAAAATAAAATTTCCTTTGTTGGATGTGGTTTCTGAATGCTATGGATTAGATTAAATGCTACGTTGCATAGGATGGATTAGAATTAGAAGTATGTTGACTACTAGATAACACCACAGCAGAACTTCAGTGGTTAAGTGCCATCCCTTTTGGTGTGAGGAAAACACCTGCCTAGTCTTAGAAAAAGCATAGAGTGCCTATCTGCTTATGTAGAGATTAACAGCCTGTGCTGAGAGCCCCCTTCTCTTGTGGTGACAGAGGTTGATCCATTGGAAGGTTGTTGCTCAGCCAGGAGACTACAATCATCTACACAGTTTGTATGTATGGTAATATGGAACTGCCAAGAATTTTATATCCATGAATGTGCAACAACACCTAAGGTTATGTCTCTCCAGTGAAGGCATGCGGAGACAAGACACACAAATATTTAGGTGTTGGCTTAATGTAGTCATGCGGCTTCTTTAACATGAAAGAGACAAGTCTTCTCATAAAATATCTGAGAAGTGCTTTTGTTCTGAGTCGCTATGTGGATAAGAAAAAAACCCAGTAAGCGCACAGGGGACAGTCCAGATTGTCATCATGAAATAAGAAATGAGATGACAGTAGAATACAACATAGGAAACCATGGAGAATTCAGAAAATTGGTGTTGCTTGAAAAATTACTCCCTTTTACTGAGGCCATTGTTGGAAGATGAGCATGAGCCCAAGAAAACTAGAGATTTTAATGGATTCTTGCTCTCTAAAAGGATTTTCATGCTGTGAGTTGAATTGTAACATTGAGTCAGTTGCTACCAGCAGCCTGCTTGAAAGGAGTAGGTGCATTTGGCAGCATTCATACTAGGGAGACTTACAGCCTGCTGGTAACTTGAGGGGTGAAGGGAGGAGGAAATACTTGTAACCTTCAGAAGGGCAGACATGACTTCTGGGTTCATGCTGCTTCTTCAGTTCCTGAGATCACAGCTTGATAAGACTGGGGATAAGGAACAGACAGCCGCCTGCCTTTTTTTAGGCTCTGCTTTGGCAATTACACATGTTCTAACAGATATAAGTGCATAATTACGAGCATGGAAATAAAGAATCTGTGTGTGTTCATCCTATTTCCTCAGTACATCCTCAGTTGATTCAGTATTTTCTTAGTTGTGAGTTTTATATGGATTTACTACTGTTCTTGAGATTCGAATGAGAGCATTTATGAAATTTCTGAACTCCCCCAAATGGAGTTTTGACTGTTGTTTATCATGTACCAGACGAATAAAGGGGAGTACATCTGAGAAAGTTTGAAACAGGGTGCTTGGGAGAAACTACAGAAACTAAGCTGACTTTTAATCCAGGAACATAATAGGATTTGTAATGAGAGCAGTATTAGCGGAAACATGGAAAATAAGGAGTTTGCAAAGGGACATCATGCCTCTTGGAATTCTTTCAAGCAGATAATGAGCTTGTAGATAAACAGATGAGTCAGTTGTCACAATCACCTTGGATTTTTTCAAGTTACCTTGAGCCCTTGAGAACTTAAACTGGTGTGCAATGAAGAGAAGATCCTTTTGTAGATTAAGAGATGGCTGAAGAAAATAGGAGGAATTAATATTTCTCACAGATAGAAATCCCCAGAGGATTTATGCCCTGGGATAATTATGCCCTGGTTTGAAAATCTAAGAAGGGATGTGAGCATTAAGGACCTAGTCTTTACTGCCTCTATACATTTTTTTGTGGATAAAAACTAAAGCAGGTTCTAAAGAAAAGTTTTTACAGAAATTACTGAGAAATAAAGTAGCAAGACTAAGGTTCATACTGTACAAAAAAACTTGCTTGAATTAAAAAATGGACTTTGAATTAACTTGTTCCATTAAAGATCTTGGTCTTCCTGTGATAAGTTCGCCATCAGCTCAGTGGTTAGTAGCAATCAAGATTAGGAACTACAAATGGAATACCATATGAAGCAGGGCGTATAATTGTGCTACTTATCTAAACCCATGTCTTTGCTACGTCCTGAATGTTTTGTAGTATTCTGACAATTCTGTCTCAAAAGGCATAATACAAAACTGCAAAGGATGCCCAAAGTGTTTAGAAACATAGAATGATATCTATTTGAGATATGAATTGGACAACGAGACTTCTGTGTAAAAAGAGATGATTGAAGTGGGATATGACAGAAGTTTATAAAATCATGAATAATATGACTATGAAATGTTCACTCACATATGATCATATAATAGTGGAGCAGGGGAGTTTGAAGCAGATTCTTCCTTTTCACAAAGTGTACAATTTAATTGCATACCTTGTTTCCACTGTGCTGTAGAGGTCAGTAATAAAATTATAAATACAAATTGGGTTGTATAAATTAGAAACTGTCAGTAAATGCAGTGGTCTGGATGAACCCATGTCCAAACAAAGTCTGTAATCTGCAGAGCACTAGCAGTAAACAGCAAGAGAAGGACTGCTCTATTACATACTCTAAGATGAATACTGTTGACAACTCTTAGGAACAATATTAAGCTATCTGAACTTTTTAATGAGTCAATATGTCTGTTATTTCATAAAATTAAAATTGTAATTCTATAATTGTAACTGTTGGGGAAGGGGCAAAGTTGCAGTGGCTGAAACTCTAATAGGGTCCTACTGAGACTTTTTCTCAATATTTGTCTATTAAGAAAAGTGAATATTTGCCCTGCCCTTTCAATAAATCACAGTTCAAACTTTGAACTTCACAAATTTCAAGGTCTGGAGAAAGCCAGGAGTCCACCTGTGAGCCCCTAAAACGTTGCAGTGCCTCCTCTAGTTGTGCCTCTAGAACTGTGTTGCCAGTGCAGCTATGTTGCTGTTAATAATGAGACCTCCCTAGCTGTAGCTACATCTTCAATGCCTTCCCACCGGGAAAATCCCTGCAGAGGATGATTTGTGGTAAAGGTAATGGAGTCTCTCACTTTTTTGGAGTTAATCAAGAAGCCCTTATTAGTGTCTTCACAGGCCATGCCCTCTCTTTCTCAAAGGATCTTGATCTTTGGCATAAAAATAAGGAATGTTTCAACAGAGATAGCCAATGTCTTCCCTCTCTTGTGAACAGACTGTGGAGGATGTGTGTGGGCATATGTTCTAGTCTTGATTTACTAACCACAGAAGGTATCATACTGCAGGTTTGTTGAAACTTGTCTCGCAAGATACTAAAAGCTGCTGCTAACTTACTAATAATAATGAAAAAAGAAAGAAAACCTCACATGAACCAGAGTAAAACATTCCTTGTACTGAGAACTGGAAGTCTTGTGTTTTGTGATGCCAGAATGATACAGGAGCTTGGTACTTAGATATTTTTATTTTTTCCCTGACTCAAAGTGCCTTTAAAGTAAAAATTTACAGAAGTGGTTATCTGAAAATATTTTGTCCAGGAGGGTATTTGTTACTCTGTTTTCTTTTGTTTTTTTTTTTTTCTTTACTCCCCCATCCCCTCCCAGCAAAGTGTCATTGCAAAAAAGTTCCTCTATTGCTCTCACAAATGATTAGGAAGAAAACAAATGCCTTTTCAAAAGAGTGTTGTGTTTGTTCTACAATGGAGTCTGACTAGAGATGTTTATTTCTGTTGAATGTGTTCACATTGAGTTTTATATTCTGCTGATACAACTCTTAGCTTATGTCAGCTTTTGTCTGACAAAACAGTGTTTATTTTCTTCAGGTGTTTCAGCTCCATGTTATTATATCACTATATTATTATGATGATATTGCAAACAGCTTGCCAGTAACTATTCCATAATGTCACTGACATACCCAAGTCTGGCTACATTTTCAAGCTCTGGAGGTCTGAGTCACAGTGTTTGGACTTCTAGCTTTTATAGTGTTTGAAAATACTTCTCTTCCAAGTGCCCTGTTACGAGATTGCAGTGTGGGTCTATGCAAGGCCAAGGTATACACATTCTGCAGAAATAAAGGTGACTCAGATATTCCAGAAATGATGAGGAAGTGTTGAATAAAGAAAAATGCCAGGAAATATGACAAGACTTGTGGTGGCCTTGTCAGTGCAGCTGTTTCTCTGCAGAATGCAGCCCCAGACTGTCTGGGGCACACCAGCACCATTCAGGTGACAGTGTGTTCCCATACCCCTTAGGAAAAAGCACCTTTGGCCAGCAAAAAAAGTTAAAACTTCTGAGGGATTCTCAAAGGGTAGGTCTGATGTGGGGGGCAGATACTTAACATACTTTCATGACCTAGCTTGAAGCACTGGAATGCAGGCTCACTGCTGCATCTGTAGACATATATACACATATATATAGCCATGGTCAGACTGTTTTTAGCTACCCAAGTTATCTCAATACATTGTGCGATGTTAACCACAAAAGATGAAAGAACTCGGATACTTCACAAATGAAGTGTATGTTAAAATAACTCTCAGTGGACAGTGGTATGCTACTTCTTTTTCTCCCTTGTACCTCAAATAGCAATGGGCTACCTGTAGATAGGAAGCAGGGCACAGGAGTGGAAGGTAGCAGATCACCCTGTGATTATATAGATGCAGCAAGAATTACAAAATAAGAGGGAATACACTAAAACTATGCAGCATTCCCTACCATAAACAGTGGCAAAAAGCCACTGTTCAAATTGAAGTAAATCACAAATACCTCTTCTATTACGATGAACACAAAATAGGAGTAAGACTATATATCCAGTAATACTAAGCATATATCAACAAATTTATGGAGAAGTAGAGCTGTTGCAAAGCAATGTGGCATTTTGATATTAACTGAATAATATGAAAGGACTATTATTTCAAATGAAATTAAATTTTACTATCTACAATAGAGTATTGTTATGTTCCTACTTCACCACCATGATTTAGTTTCTAGATAGGGACAGTCCTCTACCTACAAGTCTAGGGAAGCCTATTTAATTGACTTAGATATTAATTACTGTGCCTGATCCATACTTGTACTTCCGCATGCAACCTATGGTTAATGGTTACACGTATCTGAAAATTTACTACCTCCTGTAACAGCTTCCTTTTCTGACACCAAACAGACTGATGCAAACTTTCCTCATAAGATTGATACCTTGATTCTTCCCTCTCAAAGCAGCTGTCATTTTGTCATCCTGAGGCTGACATAAATTTGGCATGCAGCAGAACACAGGATCCAAAGGCTTGCAGTCACTACTGACAGGCACAGACTAGTACCATGACCTGATCCCACCATATGGTGATTGTCCTGCCATGTGCAGCTGGTCAGCAAGTGCTTGTAACATCTGTTGATTGCTGCTTATTGTCTGCAGAACCCTCATCTGCTCAGATTTCTTTTCTAGCTGCTGCACACCTGGTAGATCTGATAGTTGTTTATCTACAAATACAGACAAATCCGTTCCTTCTCACAATAATGGTCAGTCAGCTCCAGGGGTGACAGTAAAGAGCTTGAAAACTGGCACGTTGAAGGTTGGAATGGAACAGAGAGATCTTGTGGGGTCTTTAAATACTGAGTGAAAATGAAGTAATGAAGTGGAACAGAAGGAATGTTTTGACATTGAACACATACTCTGCCAAGTACAGCTGCAACTCACACTGTACTGCAAAAAGTCCCAGAGATAGAGAGTCAGAAAGCATGATGAGGGACATTGGTGCTTACCTACAACATAGCATGCTTTTCACTAACACAGTGTGTTACTCATTGGAAGGAAACTCTTAGCCAAATGTGCATATATACCTGTATCCCAGCGGAGCAGCTGATAGCTGTGCAGAAGTGACCTTGTAAATTTTCAGGTTTAGATGGGCTTTTTTTTAATAAAGCAGAGGAGGAAGGAGTTTTCAGAAACCAGCTGTGGCTGTGGGTTCTGCTGCAGCTTCCCTCTGTGATACTGGGGCACTCTATTGCCCTTAAATAGATAGTCAATCTTTTCCACTTGGAAATGGAGATTGTAATACTGCTATACCTCACTGGGGAAGAACGGAAATGCTTTGAGATAGTACGTTATGCTCTGTGTGGAAAATACATCATTACTGTGGAATATATACATTTTATTTTATTAATGTTAAGAACAGTTCCACAGTAAAATGGGTTAGTGTACTTTTATTTGCAGTCAAGAAGCAAATTATCATACCTTGATCTACCTGCCATTTAGGTTGCTCAATTGCTTAAAAGTGGACCTTGATCCTTGGAGATGCTGATTGACTTTAGAAGAAGCTGAGTAACAGGAACTGATGCATGTATTTCACTCTGTGTGGTCAGAAATTCACAGCAGTTTACTTGCTTCTATGTTAGAAAACATACTATTTGTCTGGCATGTCCCAAAAACACACACCCACAAGCAAAGAAAGCAATACATGTGTGCCATGCAGGAAATTATAGGAAAGGTACGGCCGTAGTGAAAACTGAGAGCACCTCTCCTGGACTGTATCTTTTTACCTTCCTCACTTGTTTGTGTTCCCAGGTGTGTGGAATGAGCTTGGATAGGTTTGGGATGTTGTCTTTGAGATTTCTGGTGGGTAAGGCATGTAAACAAGCAAGGCAAAGCACTCCCAGCACACCCACACAGGGACTGATGATTGCGGTTGAAGAAAATATATATACTTGTTTTAATGCGTATTTAGAATAATTCCTCTTATCACATAAAATAAGACTGGGCTTATTTAAATTTGATTGCTAAATGAAAGTTCAAAATATGACTTTTAGAACTCCCAGAAAAAAAAATTTCACCTGACAGAATTAAGTTGGAGAGTATGACCAATCAAGTGATGGTCTGAAAATAAACATTAGAACAGTTACAGTGTACAGAAATGTGGAAATGTGTTTGTGCCATAAATCTTTTACCAATTCATAATGTTACTGAAATAATTGTTTAAAACTCAATGCATTAGATTTTGATTGCCTACAAGGCACAAGTTTTTTTGCCTTTTCCTATGAAGGTGCTCAAAATTTAGATGTATAGAAAGATGTGGAAAAAGAGTGAGAAAACAGAATACACAATGAATACAGAATTCAAAATTGCTTCTGAAACCTTTCCAATACTGTATAAAAATTTGCACTTTCATAATTAAAGAATGACCTTTCCTTCCTTGACCTGGATTTTAGTTGTTTGCAACAAATGAACAAAGGAAAAAAAATCACTTGAAGTCAGCAAAGCCAGCACAGCAGCTTCCATAAAACCCTTTGCCAAACTGATTAGATTTGCAGTTCACTCACTAAGCCTGCCTGGTCATGGCAGCATCATGCAATGAATCTTTTCATTGAATAAAACTGGAATTGCAGAGGAACTAAATTTTTTTTTCTGTCTGAATACTTCTGTAGTACTTGTCTAAACATGAAATTGTTTCTGATTAACTCATGTGTGAGCAGTCTTATTCTGGAAAAAAAAATTCTTCCTGTTAAGCCTAATGTAGCTGTTTAATAATTAAACAGAAGCAGTTAATTGGAAAATACTGCATATGTAGGCAATCCTCAGTCTTTTTCCTTTGGTGGATATAAATGTTTCTAGGTTGGATAAAGAAGTAGTATTTTTAAAAATTCTTCCTTGCGTAACAGATTGTCTTAAATTGTTGATTTTAATTTCCTAATTTGTTTGACTAGATGAGAAAGTTAAAGTATCTGATAGTTTTTTCATATAAAATGGTAGTACAGGTAGATTGGCATGAGGGTAGAATTTTTTGTTTCTGTAGAAAATGTATGAAGCTCCAGAAATTAAAGGTTGCATTGCTCAGCAGGGAGCTTATGAGAACTGCAGTGTGTCCTCAGCCTTCACATAACTGCTGTTCATATCCAGGCAAAGCAGAGAGAGAGAACAACCTGCTTTCCCTTCAGTCAGTAGCTCAGATCCTGAGTGGACTGGGCCTTTACAGACTTTATTTAGGATTGTTTTTTAATAGCCTTTGCATAATTAACATTTTCATCATTGTTAGTGAGTGTTTTAGCAAGTGAGACTTAATATAACAAAAGACTGGATTTGCTCATTATGGATAGATTTAAAAGACTATGATTAATTAAAACTATATATTCTCCAGAAAAGAAATAGTTTTAAATGGTGGTGATCCAAAAGAACTAGAAAAAGATGCCCATGGTGCTCAGTTCTGCCTTGTCCAATTTGTTTTTCAGAAATCAGGATGTTAATTTAAAGAGGAAAGTGAATACATTTGTTAGATTTATTTTTGTTTACAAAAACCAC
The DNA here is from genome assembly GCA_013400235.1 of Oriolus oriolus. NCBI lineage: Eukaryota > Metazoa > Chordata > Aves > Passeriformes > Corvidae > Oriolus > Oriolus oriolus. The sequence goes on from VXBT01002932.1 coordinate 168,577, forward strand.
CAAAAAACCCAAACAAAACAAAACAAAAGTTTTCTATTAGCAAAGGAAAAGTAAAGAAAGTAGAGGAACATCTTTCTGAGACTGCTAGCTTTAGACCTCAACCAGAGAAGCAGCTCCTGCTGGCTTTGTCTGCAGTGGTCTGAAAACCGTGTTTAAACATGTCTTGACCACAGGTCCTGTTGAATCAGAGGCAGACACAGTTTGGTTGGCACATTCTAGTACCAGAACTGTAGAATTTTTAAAGACAGTGGCTACGAAAAAATTTAAATCTATTAAAAAAAAAAAGTTGGATTTCTTTGCATGGTTCTTGTCAATCACTGGAAGCCTTTATGCAATCTGACGGAGCTTTACCTCCCCCATGGAAGCCAAACAGCCGGCTGGCTGGCCTCACAGCTGGGTCTGATCCAGGACCTGATGGGAGGACAGGTGTACCAAGTGTGGAAATGACCAAGCAGCTGTTTCCACTAGTTTCTTGCAAGAGGAGCTGGGGGTCTCAGCTGTGGTGCTACAATAAGCTAGATAGTGACCTAGAGATCAGAGGTCTTGAGTGACGGAAGTTCCTGATCTTGTGCTTTGTAGACTCTGTCTCAGGGCCAAGTCCTGTCCAGCACCCAGTGCAGCTCTTGGAGGTGAGTGCTATCAGGGTTGTGTGGAATTGTGTTCTGGGTGAGGGCCAAAGACTCTTTAGTCAGGTCTCTGTGAGATAGGAGAGTGAAAATGTCCTGAACAATGATCTTTTTTGGCTCTTGATAGGGTTAAAATATGTCCTGTGAAGGTTCATCATGCTTTCAAAATTCCTGGGGAGAATCTCCGGGGAGATCCTGTGAATAACTTGCTTGTAAACCTTCTCTCTTCCTCCCCTGCTCCCTGCCAACAGCAAGCCTTTAGATCTCCTCTGCAAGCCTGTATGCCATTGTTGGCTGCTTTGGTGCAAATTGGCTGGAAGATGCACACTGAGGGAGAGTTGGCTAGAACTGCCCAAAAGTTTGCATCTGGTATCAGGTTATGTCTCTCTACGCTGGTGAAAAGTGCTACAAGAGAGGCAAGGTTTCATGTGCAGGACATGTTGCAGGTCAAGGAAGCATGAATGGTACAGATGGGTCTGGGATGCAGTCAGTGCTACAAGTTTCAGCTGTGGTAATGTAAGAGCTTTGGGGATATAGATTTCTGTCTGAGAGAACCACGGAATGGGGCTGCAAAGGTGCCTATGATATGTATAACAATGTTTCAGTTTCGGCTTACCTTATGGTGGGGCAAATCTTACATAGTGGTATTTGTAATTAGTGAATTAAAATACAGGCATGCATTCAAAATCACTGCAATTTTATGCCTTAGTTATAAGTAATTTTGATGGAGCATCTTTAATTCCTTCCACAGAAATCCAAACTATGGGTGCTTGCTTCCCATTTGTCACCAGTATTTCTCTGATCTCTGCCCAGCTACGCTCATAAAGTGCCTCCATGTATGTTTACATAGATGTTTACTCTCCAAACAGTTCAGGCTCGTCATTCTGAAACTACTTAAGGAATGTACCTGACAACTTCGGTGGAAAAACATTCTAGATGTAAAAGACTGAAAGAACTGCTGTATACACTGGTCTCAGTGTTAACCAAAATTCCAGGTCTGGACTGAAATATTTCTTTTGACTCATATTTTTATTTGTGTAATACTGTGTCTACCGAGGTAAAATATTTTGACATTACAAGCAAGTAAAGAATGGCAGAATGTCATCTTGTTGTTTTATACATCAAAGAGAAAAAAAAATTATAGGAACGTAGTAACATCTTCATTTGGAACTGTAGTTTAAATATAGCAACTAGTAAAAAAGCTGCATTTGGTAATGTTTCTGAAAAGATAGTAAAGAGAGAGAGAGACTGAGACATTCTTCATCCAGTTATAAGTGACATAAATACAATGAGCGTCATGTCTGTATAATTCAAAATAGCAAGTGTATAAATATAACTACTTTAATGCTCTGGTTTTTAGACTGTTAAAAGCAAAACATTTTGCTTACATGGTGTTGAGCAGTTTGTTTCGCTTACCACTGTAAACACCTTTATCTCCTGTGCTGCTGTTTGCTACTCCTAATGATTGTTAGGGAACCAAGAACAGCTATGAGGATATACTGGCAAAGATAGTCTGATAATCTGGCTGCATAAAAATTCAGCTGTTTCTTGTAGCTGTTAAGATGCATCTGTTCAATAAACGTAAATAACTTTTCTAGAACATCCAGTTTTAGAAATGGTATGCATATTGTGTTCAGGAGAAACCATACAACCATTCAGGCTACTAACAATTAAACCTAGTTTATATTTCTGAATTGAAATGCTGTATCTTTAGAACTTGTATAGTGAACCAAACCAAACCTTTTTGGTGGTATCATTTTTTCATCTGGAATTACATAAATTAAGAAATCAAGCAATTTTTAAAAAGGAAATGGGAAGGGGATGTTTACATATTTTGTCTTTTCAGGACCATTTGATGTGCTGCATTAAAGCTGCACAGCTGAACATCCACAAATTGTGTATTTCTTTGTGTAGTATATTGTTGATATAAATGAGAGAAGTTAAAAAATGTAAAACATTGTGCCTTGCCTTCCTTCTAGGGAAAGCTTAAAATGTCTTGCCAAGCTCTAGCTTCTGCGTTCCACCTCTTTAATTTTCCAGAAATGAATTTTTTTTCTTTGTAATTAGCTACACGGTTGTGTGGAGGAGGAAATTATTGCTGGCAGTAAGGCTTGCTCAATGTGTAGACACAACATGCAAACATCTTGTAGCCCTTCAGCCGAGTATCAACACACCATTAATAAGCAGACAGCTTGAAAACTCAGCAATAGCAGAGCGTTTGTTACAAAAAAGAGAAACAGCTTTGATCTGGCCATTGCATTTCTTAGAATCGCTGCGTTATTATGCGTAACAGAGTGCTCACATTTAATTGGTCATCATACCTAATCTTGGTCCCCCTTTATACCAGGACTGCACAAAAGAGGAATTCCTGAAGTATGTGTTAGTTACAGATAACTCACAGCATGTTTGTTTTGGAGGAAGAGCAAAGGAAGGAAACTGACATATTTGTAAAACCTTTTTTTTTTTTCTCTCTCCTCATCTAGAGCAAATGAAAATAGTACAAAATGATGAGAGACCATCCAAGGTAATCCTAAGATGTTCGTGTGCAGTTCTGCTCCACCCCGTATACACTCTATTTTTGTTGTTCTTGCTGTGGTCCCTTGAGATAAGTATTAATGTTCTTGTGTCTTGGAATGCTTGTTACTGCATCTGGAAATGAGAAAATTCTGTCTCTCCTTAGCGATCTCTGTGGATAACAACAAAAAGGTACAACATGCTCAGGCAGTGCTGGTTAGAGGGAGGAGGAGAAGTCAGATAAACCTTATGTGCCAGTAACATTCAGGTGGCTCTGGATGAAACTACTTCTGTGACTTCTTGCAAGTTATTGAGTATAAGCATTACTTAAAAAGTAACTATAGTTACTGTAAGAGTATTACAAGCATGCAAGTTTTGATTGTCCCAAAAGGCAAACTGCTAAGACTTTGGTACAGATGTCAACACTGTTTTAAAATACTTGTTTTCAAATCTTTACTAATTACTGTGAAATATGTGGATTGTAGTAAGTCAGCTTATAATTAGTCTGAGACCCTTCCCTCTTATGGGTCCTTTAGTGAAACTAGGGCAATATTTATGCCAGTAGAGTTTTCTGCTGTGGCAGTGATTGAACACTGGATTAAGACTTTGAATGAGTTGAGCATGAGGAGCAAGCAGGGAAGAACTCTACTACTAATAAATATCTGGGACCCTAATTTAACAAAATATTTTGTTTCTGCATTAGATAGACATTTCTGGTGCGTTTTCTTCCTCTCTTTTGATCAATGGTGTCTTGGACTTGAGCCAAAGGCTTGTCTATACATGGAGCTATCCTAGAATAATTACTCTGGAAAAAGTATCTTGGATTAACTCGGTGGGAGCAGAGTATTGTTCCAGAAGGAACATAGTTGAGTGCTCTGTCTCAATTGCTCTTTTCTCAGTTTCTCTGGAATCTTAGCTTCTCTTCATATCCTGGATATTGGTAGAAAAGAACAACTGAGTATTGTCACTCTGCTTGGACTTAGTGAGGTTTTAAAAGTTTGCATCCACTTCCCTAAATCAGAGCACGAAACCCAGGATTCTGTTCAAAAAACAAAACCTCTCTCTGGCTTGGGTAAAGTTGATAAGGTATGCTTGCAAATAACCTTTTGGAGCTATGGGTGAAAGCGTAAGAGAAAATGATCTGGGATCCAAACCCACGTATTGTTTTTGAACAGTTAAAAGGTAGGGGGTAAGAAGTTCTCAGGTATGTTCAGAGACAGGAAATGCTGGAGGAGATTCAGGTAATCTTGAGTCTCTGTTCTCATGTGCTCTATGAAGAGTCTGGAAAACAGAGATACGTGTTTTTGTTTTTCCTTCTTCTCTTGCATGTGTTGTTTGGGGAATACAGACTGAATACTGCGGTCGTGCCGTCTATAGTTCTGTATCAACCTTAGCACACTTGAGCAATGTGTTGTGCCCGTGGTCGGTACCCGGACCGACCCGGTACCGTGACGCCGCTGAGCAGCAGCCAGACCGGTGTCAGCCCCCCCGGGGGACACGGTGTGATGTCTCACACACATCCCGCCCCCCGCCGTGGGGGCTCTCTGCCCTTTTCCCCGACGGTGCGCGCGGGCTACAGCCCGGCCCTCACCTGCGGCCGTGACCCGCCCCCCGACACGGCTTTATTTTGTGTCGCGACGGGCAAATACACCCGGGGCCGGGGACGCGGCCGGCGATGATTGCCCTGGGGGCTCCGGGAGGCGGCGGGCGACTCACGGGCGGGGCGACGCCCTCGGCTGCCGCTCCCAGGGGAAGGGGGCCAGGCCCCGGGGACATTTTGTGCCGTGCCGTACCCAGCTAGGGCCGGGCACCCGCGGAGGGCGGGGCGGAGCGGGGCGGGCCCGGCGCGGAGCCGGCGGGGCACAACGGGCGCGCTCAGTTTGGGGAGCGGCGGCGGCGCTGGCAGCAGGTTCCCGTGCCGAGCAAGAGCAGATGGCGGCCCTGCTCCTCCTCTACCTGCCCCTCCTGCCGGGGCTGGCCGGCGCCTTCAACCTGGACACGGACAACGTGATCAGCTGGAGCGGGGAGACGGGCAGCCTCTTCGGCTTCTCCCTGGCCATGCACCGGCAGCTGCAGCCGCAGGAGAAACGGCTGTAAGTGCACCGCGCCCCGCCCGGCCCCGTCCCGGGCCGCCTGCGGGGACCCTCCTACCTTCCACCGCCGGAAAACTTCCCGTGGCGGCGGGCCGGGGTCGCCAGCCCCCACGGGGTGTTCGGCCGGCGGCGGGAGCGGGGCCGGGCGGCTGGGGGGGCCCTCGGAGGGATGGGGCAGCACCTGCCGCGGGGCGCTGCGGAGCCGGGGAGCGCGGAGCGGTGGGGACGTGCGGCGGAGCGAGGGGCCGCCCCCGCGCCCCGGTGGCCTGTGGGGAGTCGGGGCTAGAAAGGGGAAGCGAGCGACAGCCGCCGCTGGGAGCCCTTCCCGCCGCAGCGCTCTCCTGGGCGGGCCGCGCCGGGAGGCTGCAGCCCGGGGCAGCGGTGATCTGCTCCGCCGGAGCCTGCCCAGCCTCCCGGGTTTATTCTCCCTGGGCATACCCGGCCTCGGGTAACCCGGGGTCTGCTGCTCAAAACGGAGCCTGCCCAGGAGTGCAGATGAGAGGTGATAGAAGTCAGGGAAATTAAGTCGGTGCTAGTGACATACGCGTGAAACTTCTTTTGGGAAATTACAAAAGCAAAATAAGGCTCCTGTGTACATCTTCAGCATCCTTGCTGCTTTGTGTTCAAAGCGGAGCAGTGCTGGACCCCACCCTATCCAGTAGTGCTGGATGGAGTGTGAGTATAAAGTATTGTTGTTAAATAAATGCCCCTTCCCCAAATATTTAGTTTTACTTCAAGGCAGGATACGCCCATTATCCATATAGAGTTAATGGGAGAAGGAAGCTGGAAAGAAGTAATAATCTTCATCAAGTTAGGTGGTAAACTGAAAAATCTTGTGGGCTCATTTTGCTCACACTTGCATTCTTGTGTGATTTCATAAAAATTACAGTGTGTGGAGGGGTATAAATCGCATACACCCATGTTTTATCTTCCATCTAGCAGATAAAATGACCCATAGCATCCTGAGGAATGAAATGCAAATCTGTGAGGCCTTTATCTTAATTCTTGACAGGATTACTTTTGCATTGGTCTCATTTTAGTACTACTAAGAAAGCAGTGCCTGAAGCTTGTTAGTCTCCTGTTGTATTGTCAGTACTGGCAGAATGAGTGTGTAGGAATATGCAGAGACAGCCAATTACCGAGAAGAAAGAAACAGTAGAAACACAAGGACAGTCACAGTATTCAAGCTAGTATGTCCTATTTGGCTGAAATGCCTCAGAGATTATTGGCATGAAAGTTCTGTATTGTATGTCTAGTAAGTGCTTCCTCGGGCAATCCAATGTGGGGAAAGAGCAGAGCCAGATGCTATCTGCCTTGACATGACTTTCTGAATCCAGGCTTTCATGAGAAGCAAGGGTATCTATTAGAGACGAAACCAGACTAGACAAACTGCGTTTTATGGTGACATGCGCTTCTGAGTATGAGGTGTCTTGGCCATTTTTCAAATCCATGACTTTTAGCATAAAGAATTGGAGTGCTACCCTGGGTAGCTGCTGGGTAGTATGCTTGGAATGAAATCTTTTATGTCAGGCAGGCATGTTGAAGTCACTTTGAATATTATTTGTCTGCCTGTAAGAGTAGCAGTGTGTGGCTTTAAGAGAACAAGACATTAAATATGCTGAACTGTAACTATCTTTCTTAGGGACTGAGCTGTGTTTAGCTCATTTTGTGTGAGTTCTGTCTTAGGAAACAGGAGTTTTGGTGGGCAGTCTTGAAGAGAAGCTGTCCATGTTAGTCTGCATTTTTATATCAGATAAAAATGAGCTAGGTTGAACTAATACCAAGGGATTTGTGTGGTCTTTTCCATGGAAACTGCATGCAATTTCTAAATTGATTGACTCTTCATAGATGGAACAAATGGTATCTGCTGTCCAGATACTTGGGGAAGGTAGAAAGTTATGAGAGCAGAGGTCATACTGAGGTCTACTACTGAGAAACAAGTATGTCTAATACCTGCATGCTGCCTGTTACCTGTAACAGCAGGAATCAGGGGTGCATTACCTCTGCATTCCCAGATGTGTTTTGGTCTGTGTCTTACCTCTGCTGCAAAAGTGGATTTATGTACAGCTATCTCTTAGTCAGATATAAGTATTTATTTTACCCCTTCTTCTTGAATGGATGCTAGTTTCAAAACTCAGTTGTATTTAGGGTGTGAACATCGTTAAGTAGTTACCAAAAACACACGAACTCCAATTCATCACTGAATCGTAATTAAAAGTGATACTTGGTTTCTCATCTGGCAGGGACCCTCATTTCAAAGAAACCTGCCAGCTTGAGCACCCTTCTACCCCTCCGGTTTTACAAAATTAGAAACAGGTTGTTTCTGTAGACATGTGCAAGGTCAGTCCATCTTTGGGAAAACAAGAAAATGAGAGAAGTTGAAATACATTGGCTCTATTCAAGGGCCAGTGGCTTGGAGCAAGGCTTGGTAAAACAAACGAAATGATGTGTAATTTTTCTCTTACCTCACTTAAGCATTTGTTAAATGAAATAGTTCCCTCTTCCTCACACTGGATAATTCAGTGTTAATCATTACAACAATCCTCTGTAAAGATGAGGGTGGAGAATATCTAGGAAGTGTGACAAATAAAGGTACAGCTGAAATAGCCTTTGATTAAACATGGTATTTGCTTTTGGTCATCATTTTTTCTTAGTCACAGGATACTGAGGATTGCATATTAGCTTTGAATGGCAATCTTAATTTATTAGTGTTAGCTACAAATGCCATGTTTACTAATGAGGAATTACTTAACTCTCAACATTATGAACTGTTCAATTGCTTTGACATTAGTTGTAAATGGTACTGAGTATAAAGCTATGGACTAGTAACAAGATTTTGGTTTTGAGTATCTTCAAAGATAGTTAGAAGAGTTGGAAAGTTTGTCAGATGGAGAGGAGAAGAACTTTAGTTTATGGTGACTGAAAGTGGACTGCTAATGGTAAGTGGGTGTGAAAGACAGCTGAGCACGAACTTTATGTACAATTGAGGAACATAAATGTTGGAGGTACCAAGGCAGCCTCCCTGGATTTGCGGTACAGTGCTGGTTCATTGTCAAGCACAGTGAATCAGGCAGCAGAAAAGGCTAATGGAGCTCTAAAGGAGTTGGGCTTATTGCCCTGTGTAAGCTTGTTCGGTTTGTAATCTGTTAATGTGATGAAAGGGAGTTCAGGTTCTGCAAGGGGGTGGTGGCACAACAGCAGTGCATTTCATTTCATCTGCAGACTGGAAGAAGATTTGTAACTTAGAGGGCTCTGAGACTCAGGGACAGCATAGCTGTGGGAGTAATATGGTTAAAGTATAAGTAATCCTGTGATGAAAATGTGAGTGTACCCAGCATCTCTAGATGGGGACTACTCTAATTATATATGTATTAGCTACTATATGTTATAAATATGCTACTATTATAATAAAAATATAATTACTAGCTACTCACTGTATATGTAGTGCATGTAGTCACATATATGTAGTTTTCTAAAATATATAGAGATACGGTCTGTATGTATGCATACTCCTTGTAAGATGTCCAGCAAGTCCATTCCAGTTTGGTTGTAATTCACAATGACTTAAGTGTCTTGAATTAAAACACAAGCATCAAGAGTATGTAAATTTGTATATTACTTTCATAGAATCATAGAATCCTGTAGAAATCCTGTTGTCTGTATCTCTGTGTGTTGTTTGAATTAGAGGGTGTAATGATAGAAAGGCTGAGACTGTCAGAACCTGGGGTTCCAACATCATCCTAGAATCACTTGGGTGGGGAAAGACCCTTAAGATCAGTCGAACTGCGAACTTAACACCCGTTAGCCAGTTTTTATTCGTGGTTTAGGATGATAGAATCACAAAATATCCTGAGTTGCAAGGGACCCACAAGGATTTACTTGCAAGTAATTCTGATATTCAGTAGAAGTATGGAGCTGAATTCAGGTAGGCTTCTTGTTATTGTGTAAGGCAAAAAAGGGAAGACATTGTAGTTACCAACATTCAGGATTTTCCCACCAGCTGAAAAGCTGTATTGAAAGCTGTGGATAGACACTTTATGTCAAGACTGCACTGACCATTACCAGCCATAAAATCCCAAAAATTGCAGTGTCTTACTGAGATTTTCACTTGTCACAGGTTTTGCTGATACTGCACACCTCTACTGTGAGCTGTTATATCAATACATAAAAAAGTTGCCTTAGGTCAGCAGGACTGCTGACATTGCTCTACTGCTGCAGTGCATCCTCAATGGCGTTTAGCCAGTACTTTTGTGTTCTCTGAGGGCTTGGGCTCAGAGACACTTTGCTTCAGCAGCAAAGAGCTAGATTATACTGGTCTGCAGTGGAAGATGACAATTTCTGCTTCCAGAGGTGGTGTAGTGTAATTCAGGCTTCTGGTGAACTGAATTAATAACAGTGCATGTCTTCACCTTCAGGTTTAAAAGCTGTAATAGTGATGGTCTTTAGTTAGTGCTTCTGTCAATTAAAAAATAAAGGGTTTATAATCAATAATCAATTTCCCTCTTTTTTTTAGGCTGTGATTTTACTGTGTCACTGCACCTGGTATTTTATTTTCTTGAGTGTCTCTCTGTTTTTGGCTGTGCGAACTATTCTTGGATAACCTGCTTAGTATGCTTATTTGCTTTCTTAGTTTGTGATAGTAGAGGAGTTTGTCTGCGGTCAGGATAGATGTCCTGTGGCAAAGGTCAGGATGAATTGAAGTTGGGAAGGAGGAGGGAGGAGTAGGTGGAGAGTTTTCTTATAGTAGTAAGGGACAGATTTTTAAGGAAGATCCTTCATGCTGATATCGTGGACGAAAGAAGTGAGATGATGACTTTGTGTTGCATAAGGGATGTGTAGTTGTTACAGGAGGAGCGAACTGCAGAAGGCTGGCTTTTTCCCAGTACTGATTTTGAGTTGTGTTCTTGGTTATCGGTGGCAGAAGCTGGACAGGTAGGCTGGCTTCTCATAAGTGGTTTTTTCATAAGGCTTAACAAACAGAGAAGAATGATTACTGATTAATTTGTTGCTGTCTGATTAATCCACCAAATAAATGAAATTAGCATATTGGGTTGCCTGGCATGTTACAGCAGTAAATTGTTCACCGGTCAGCATGAGCCATTCTTTTTTCCTCTGTTAAATTCCACCCACATGTGCCAGAGCAACTGTAAGTTTTGTAAGGAATGCGTTCTGGTAAATTCTCATTGGAGATACCTCGTTCATTTTGAAAGAACTGCTGTTTAAAATCAACTATTGCTTAAATGTTTCGGAACCATCCTGGGTCTAGATGAATCATTCTAGCCATAACTGTAAAAATGCCACATTTTGAGGACATATTCTGTGGAAAGGACAAGACTGATATTAGGCTATTGGGCAAATGTCAGTTTAAGAGCAAGTAAGTAAAAATCTATGTTATTGAATGAGCAGATGGTGGTCTGTACTGTGAAACATTAGCTGGAAAATTAACACCTTATAGTGGTATTTAGCAAGGATAGGTAACAGCACAGGAATATTTGGTGAAAGAACTATACGGAGTAGTCTGGAAAACATTGAATAATTTGTTTACTAGCACTGAATATTTTTGAATGCAATATACATAAGCAAGTTGCTGCTTTGAAAGTAATGGGAGAAGAATATAGCTTAGAGAAACAAACATGAACGTGGAAAAAAGATTTTACTTCCATTTTTAAGGAAATCATTCTATATGTTAAAAATAAATGAACTATACCATAGGTTAATAAAGCTCCTTTTGCAGCTCTAGCATCAGACATATCATATTCTTGTTAAAATGCACTTCCCTTGGGTTTAAGGTGTTGTGAGTATCACATTTTCTAAGATTCTTTTGAGAGTTCTGTAGCAGTTACTTTGGAAAAGAGAATTGCAGTTATGTTGGTTTAGCTTAAAGGACAGGCTGTACGTATTCTGCTGTGAAGTACCTGAGAGAGATTTTTGTATCAAAATAACAGTGAAAGGCAAAAGGTGCAGCTTCTTGCATTGTGATTTTTGAAGCATTTACTAGTATGCATTGATCATTTTTGGATCTGTTGGAGCAGTGGCTGTTTTTCTTGTTTCCTCCTACAGAACTGTATCTAAAAATAAGTAGTTTCCTAATGTTGATTTCCTTTAAGGAGTTGAGCTAATGTGTGTGAGGATGTTCAGACTGTGTTTGGAAGGGAGAAGGTCTGCTGAATCAAGGAGACAAGGAGGGGTTTATGGGATGGGTGCTGGCAAGATGCCATCTACAGCATAAAAATGTACTCTAGTCCCTCCAGGGTAATGTGGACAGATCCTGCACTGGATTTCACTGCCAGCTAGCGAGCTTCTAGGGTACTTCTCAGCTGTATTCCTTGCATTTGTTTTCTACTTTCAAGGACTTCGGAGATCATCTAAGAAATAGGGAACAGCAGATGGGAATGATCAGCATTATTGAGTTTGCTGATAGCTAGTGTCCACAGGAATGGCAGAATTTTCTTAGACTGAATGTTACTTCCTTTTTAGTGAAAATGACATTTTTTTTGCAGTGGAGCTGTATGTGCTTAGTCTCTGCCTGTTTCATCTGTCATTGTCACCTTCCTCAAAAGTAGGTCTATAAAATGTATCTTTAAAAAAACAAAGAATTACAAATATGCTGGGAACAACTCACTCCTGTATTGCCCGGGGTTGTTTGCTCAGCAGCACATGCATGGGTCAAAGGTCTGAGGGAAATGCATGTTTATCCTGGAATTGGTCAAAAGTGACAACCAGCTGTTGCAGATAGCGAAGACACCGTCACCATGTGAGGCTGATTTTATTTCCTTTTCTTATTGCTCTTTTCACAATACTCTGTTGAGGGAACTGTAAAGATTGGTTAGCCTTGCACTTCGTCATCAGTGCAGCTGAAGCTGCATAGTGGTTCAGTCAGCTGGCTCTTAGACGTTAGTGATGTGTCTAGCAGAGTGTGTGAAAATACATTTTAATTGTCTGTGTTTGTGTAGTGGGAAAAAAACCCTGAAGTGAAAATCACGTTTTCTTGGCCAAAGATGCTGAAATAAATTTGTTATATTTTTTTCTTATACAGCAAACTCCTGTAGCTGCTACTACAAATATGGCATAATTTTGCAAGTCTCTGTAATCTTTTCATCCACTCAGTTTATTTTTCTACTAGAGAAATGTTTGATAATTATGTAGTGTGGTCCCAGAATATTGCTGAAGATGTAAGTTTCTTCTCTTCCCAGCCAAGCTGTGTTGCTGCATATAGTGGAAGAATACTTTTGTTGTCAGATCAGATCCACTCCTAGAAATAGCTGCAATGCCGTTTCCACAACTTGCAGCTTACAGGAACATAAGGTGTTAAAAATACCTGAAAACAACTTACTAATTCTGAATTCTGCTCAAGTGAGAATGTGGGGAGTGGCAAAAGAAAAAATGTATGTATGAGGGGATGCATGTTAAAATTAAGTATGTGTGTATGTGGAGGAGTAGCAGTATATAGAGTAAGAGAATGCAGTGGGTTTGTTGGCATAGTCTCAAACATGAGTTATTTTGAAAAAATCTTGTTCTTAAGTTTTTAAAGCTGGTTGAAATTCTCAGTTTGTACATTCCTATTCATAATAAAATCTAATGGTTTCTCCTTCCACAGATGTGTATATAGAGCAGTTTCTTGTGAATGTGTGATTTAATTCTGTTGATCTGTGTAATCAGTGTTTGAGTATCTGCATGGAACATAAAAAGTGGGCTCTTTAAGCATCCCCGCTGCACAGGCATTTGTAGGACCTGTTTCTCCTAGGAAAATACCTTACTGAAATGTTCTTCCAAGTGATTTGAGTGCCTGTGTTTTCAGTTAATTTGTAGGCGTGGGGGCATAATGCGTCACGTACCTGGTGACACATCTGCTTTTGTCATTAAGTTCATGGCTTGAAGAAAAGCCTTACTCAAACTGTGGATCCTATTATAGGCATTTAGCCCAGGGCTGTGATGGCTTTAAGAGTGAAGGAATAATTTGAACTGTGCTCTAGCATGCAAGTGCCTTCAGGCTGTTGAAGTGTGTGTTTGATGGCTGTTCGTGTACTTGTTCCCTGAAGCTCTTACTAGGGATTATTTATCAGCAAGGTCCACACTTTTTCTACATGTGCAGAGTTCTTTAGCCCGCTCCCACAGGGTACTTCTCTGTAGTCCATGGGCTTAGGCTGGCAGCTGGATGGGGACATCTTAGCTCAAGGGTGCCAGTGTTGGTCTGGTGTGGGTGAGCTTCACCCTGGGGTGCTGCTTGGTATGTTTTAACTAAATGTGATGAACTTCTGTTCAGACCGTGAATCAGCCAGAATTTATGTGGTTATGTATCTAGTGCAGGAGGTTTCTACCTGTCTTGGTATTCCCCCTACAATTCAGAGGGAGATGGTGGTAAGTCTGGAAAAGGAGGAGCAGGGGTGATCTCATAAATTGGATGTATGAGTGAAGGAACTATGGCTTGTGTTAGCACGGGGAGGAGTTGCTCTTCAAATTCTGCAGGGCTGTATTAGTTGCTGTAGTGTGTTATATTGCCGATTGATTCTACAGTAAAATGTCCATCCCTCTTGCTGTACTTTCATGCCTTTTAATAGTTTAATTATGGTGATAAATGAAACTGATGTATTTCATTCTGTGAAGGAAATAGAGGAATGACATTTCAACCCAAATATTTGTTCTGTGCTGAATTAGAACTACTATAATTTTTTTAAAAATGGCTTTCAGCACATTGAATGAACAGTATAAGCCTGTTAAGGTTGTTACCTCTCCAACAAGCACTGCCTTCAAATACTGACTTCAGTCACTGCTTTCAGATTTCTTTTCCCCCCAAAAAAGAAAGTCTGAGCAACTGTTTCCATATTTTCCTTGCTTTCATTTTTGTTTTCTGAAACATGTACTTAGTATATTATGTGATACTTCTTTAATTTTTCGTGAACTTTATACGGAGATGCCGTGTGCAGTGGGGATACAAAGACAACTGCATATGTGAAGTTTAAATGAATTCTGGGGTTTTCTATGGCATGAATGGCCAGCAGCCCAGGTGCAGGAGACAATAATTCCTAATTCTGTTATGCACTTGTTTACGTAAGCCTGTAGAGTGAGCCATGTCCACTGATGCCATGATGGTTTTTTGCTTTCCTTTTATACCCCTTTTATACACTCTTTTATATAGCTTTATGTATTCCTTCTGCTTTTAGCTTACATAGTTATAGTTCTTTAAGTTCGATAACTCCCCTTAGACCTAGTATTTCGTTAAGTTTAGAGACTAAACATTCTAAAAGCCCAAAGAAACCAAGGTCCTCTCCAGAGCCCATTCTGTAAACAAAGATAGGCCCATCCAGGGGGAGGGTCCCTTGGGTGAGGGGGTCTCACCCGAGTCCCTCATTGGGGAATCTTTGATAGATATATTAATTTTTGCAATGCATATAATTGTATACTCATCACATCGTGAGTGGCCATTTTCTTTGGTGGGGACATCGGGGTGCATTTCGATGTACATTTCATCACACCTAAGGATCCTTAAATAAATACTGAGGTAAAAACCCTTTTTCCCTCCTAACTGTGTTCAGCTCTCCTAATTTTAAGACCAGGAAAAGGCATCACCACAAGACACTGATCACAGCACAGACTGGCCACTTTATGTAGCAGCTGCTTCTGTAGGGCCTGTTGTGCCGCAGAGCAGGGGCAGCACTGGATGAGGCGATGGCCAGGGAGGGCCCTGCTGTGTGAGTGCTGTTGGCAGCACAGCAAGATTGCAGTGGTGGGGCAGTGGGGACAGACAGTTCACTCTCTCTGTGCTTGTAGGTAGCTGGGGACTTCAGGGTCACCCCTGCTTCTTTGCTGCAGCTGTCCTTGCTGGCTTGTGCTGCTGCTGTGGGGACCTGCAGCTTAGTGCATCTGCAGTGCAGAGCAGCTGGGTTGTGCCCAGCTGGCTGTGGTGGCACTCCTGTAGTTCAGTCCTTCCAGTGCGGACAAGGTGACTTTGGACAGGGGCTGAGCTAGAAGTGCCAGGACTTCGGCTCCCAAGTTAGTTTCTTGAAATGGTGCGCTTGTCACTTCTTGAGTTAAACTGCATGTTGTTGTAAGAGGATTTAATGCAGTACCAGGTACTGCCATGTTAGAAAACCTTAATGAAAATACCTTTAACATGATTTCTTCCATAAGTTTATCATAAATTAATTATAAAACTGTCTAATACATATTTTACAGTACCAGTTTGTAGTCAGGTCTGTTCCTGGCACGGGTGTTCTTCCCTTTAAATCTGAAAAATGTATAGATTGTAAGGGAGAAATTAAACCTGTAAGTAATATACAGGTTGCCCTTGCTATTTGACAGTATGAAAACTATGAGGTATCTCCTGATTAAAGCCAGAGAGTGGTGTCTGAAATGGAAAACTGGATTTTGAAAAACAAATTTGGAGCAGACTGTACCATTTCTTCTAAGAAAAATGCTTTGTACCACTGGAAATGAGATCTGCAAAACCTGTTTCAAATCCAGACAGGCTGGGCTCTGGACTGTAATGGGAAAGTATTTATTTTTCCATGTGACTTTCAGAAAGTCAATAAAAAGTGGCCTTTCCAGAACAACAGGTATCTTTGTAGTTCCAGTTTTGCTTTGTAGTAGCGTGCCCTAGTCCTTGTGCTGCTTTTGGCGTCTTTTTCCAGCCTCTATCATAATCTGTTTCCTAAGAAAGGCTGAAGAAATGAAACGAAAATTGCAGTCCTTCAAGTGCCAAGCCTCCAGGCAACAGAGATTAATAATGTACTTGGCCACGGCTTTGCACTGGTAGTTCCAAAATGTAGCTATGGAGTAGCAGATCAGGAGAATATTCAGTCACTTAAAATAGCTGTTAATAATGTACTGATCATGATGGGTGTCTCTGTAAAAAGCATCACAAACAAGTTCCCTGCTGACACAGTTACTGGTTGTACTTGCTGGGGAGGGATTTTCTTGGAAGAGCCCAGTCCCATGGTTCAGCTCCACTTCCCGTTAGCAGTGAGTGTGTGAAGGGGCAATCTCCCTGTGCTAATTAGTCTGTGGTGCTCTTGTCCTGTGACTTGTTTCTGTTGTGGAATGCCAAATCCAGGCACGAAGCAGGGGTGGTGCCACCAATATTCACACGGAAGTATCTGTCCCACTGACCAGCTTCAGTTATGTTGAATATCGTGGCGGGTAAATGCATCCGTCTTCTGTGTTTGTTAATTTTAAAAACAATTGAGACCAAATCAGTGCAGAGGACTGAAAATACAACTCAGGTGGAGGGCTACAGATGCCCACATTGTGATCAGGGGTCTCTGCCAGGAGGTTTTAAACATTTGATAGATGACTTGTGACTGGCGATTTTGTAGTAAAATTTAATCTGAGTTAGAGCTAATTACTCTGTTTTCTTCATTTTGTTTAATCTAGTGAAACTCTTTTCCAAGAAGGCACTGGAACTGGGAGAGAGAAGGGATGCAGGAGTCTTAACTGTCCAGTCAGGGGTGAGACGTTTCATGGCATTTAGCTTTGTCGGTTTCCAAATTTGCTCCCCTAGTGGAGTCTTTCTGAAAACATAATGAAGTGCAAAGTCTGCAACTGCAGCATTTTTACCTGAGAATAGCAACATTAAATTGGACACTTGTGCTCAATGAAGCGTGCAAAATTGGAAATGACTTACATCAGTGACTACTTTATTTCACCTATATGTGAAAATGGTTAATGGTTTCTTACCCAGGAAACACTTCCATGATTTCTACTCCAGTCTATTAAGGCTCAGGGCAGGCACTACTGATGTGTTGCTTTTACCTCTAAAGAAAGGCTGGCAAAGATGTGGTGCCTTGTTTGGGTAGAAGATACCATGGAAAAGGAAAGAATTTAAGGAATGCAGAAAACTTTGGGAGGTAGCAGAGTATCTGAGTTTGGTGCAGACTATGGTATTTTTTTAATTTGCTTAAATCAAAATGTAATTTACTCAGTGGAAGCCTCTTACTTTGATGAATGGGATTTACTCTAAAAAGCGTAGAAGATCTTCTCCCTCCTTTTACTTGATTTCTTTTGAGTAACTGTTTATTCCAAAATAGAACTGTAATGAATTGCTGATAATTTTTCTTCTCTGAAGTATGTTGCAAAAATCCTATGTTACCCTTGGATAGTTCCAGGCTGTAAGGGAAGAAAAGAATTTCACTGTGGAGTGAGGGAATACTTCCAGGAGCTTGGAGGTTTTCTGGATTTCTTTTGATATGGTTTTCTCATCTTAACTTTGACTTTCCTTTTGGAAGCAAGCAAGGTAGTTTCATGAGCAGTATTGGAGGGAGTTCAGATAGCTGTGAGCAGAAACCACTCCTAGTTCTCACTGTTGTTTTCATTAGCTGAAAAGGACCCACAGCCACCTACTAAACATTTCAAGAATTACCAATTAAAGCAGGGCGGGTTTTAAAATCTGCACCCTACTGCTTAATATTCTGTAAAATATGTTGTAATGGAAAGCTTGTGTATTTTACTTTGGGTTTTAACAACTCTTTTGGGCCACATCTGATTAAATGAAGTTACACCCTTTCTTCATGATGTTCACCTATCTGTTCTTGCTGAATACTGGTTGTTAGAAGCATAAAACAGTAAAGAAAATGCAGAGCTCAGTATGCTGTGGTGCCTCTAGGTGCAAGTGTGGAAATCAGATGGAGGTCTTGTGGTTTGCGTTGCTATGGCATTGGGGGTGGGAATGTCAAGTGAGGCGTAGGCCACGTGGTCTCATTCTTCTACCTGGTACCCAGAAATGTTTTGTACAAACCAAGCACACTTCCTACCAAGATACATTTTGCAAACGTGCCCGCAAAGAACGGAAGATCTGACCGCAGTCCTGCCCACAGTGCTGTGCACAATAATAGTGAATAAGGCATAAAAGTACCCCGCTTCTGCATCCAACTGGGGGATGAGAATTTGAGCGAGCTTGCCGGTGCAGACGGACGGGTTCATCCTCCTTGCCCTCCCCAGCAGGGACACCGTTTGGTAAGCCTTGTGTCCTCAGCTATGCTGAGTGCTGACCCAGGATATTAAGCTTGTGATTGCAGTGGCACTGTTCGTGCTGTATGTAACTATTCTGCAGTTAATGTATTCTCTCCCTCAGTCCGTGTGTTGCATTCAATAAACCGTGCTGTTTGTGAATACGACTGGCTCTTCTAAATGCAACCAGACCTGTAGTTCATAGACTGTGCATCTGGAATTGGACCTATAGTTACATTTTTGCAATACTGGTCAACAGCAGTTGGCAAACTGAGGCCTGCTGCCTACCTGCATGTGGGCAGTGAGTTCTCACCTTCTTCTGCTGCTTGGAAATACATGCATTTATGAAGCATGAACACTTATCCAAAGGTCTGCTCCAGATGTAGATAAAGTCAGTAAGACGTCCTGATGCCTTTTCTGAGGCTTCAGTAGTGCTTGGCATAACTGCTGAAATGGAGATTTTCTTGCCTCAGCTGTTGTGTTCGCAGTGTAACACCGCAGCCAGGGTGGATGGGTGTAGCTGTGCCATAGAGTTCCATGGAGGGATGTGGTGCTGTGCTGGTCCCTGTCTTGAGAGCATGGGCCAGCTCTCCCTGTTGTGTTCCAGCTGCACCTTGCACATGCAGGTACAGCCGGGGTCACTGGTGTCTGTGCAGGGCAGGCACCACCCACCTGAGCCAAAACTGCACCTCAGTAAGGTCGGTTAGCTAAAATGTCATTACATACCAATCCTGGAGCTCTAATCTTAGGGGATTATCTTAAATTTGGCTATGAATCTAGGGCTGTAAGGGAGTAAATCTGTCCCTTTAAACCAGCAGGTACTCATAATTGGCAGTGGGACTTCAGTCATTATCACATATCTTCAAGAGGTAATTAAGAGAAACCAGTAATTAAAATAATTCTAACTGATAGAGCAACTGGACTGATTCATTTGGTTAAAAATTAGAATTTTAGTTTGAAATTGGGAGACACGTATTTTAATTGCCACTAGAGCTAAAAAACATTATAGTTTTATGCCAGGGTATGAGAGAATTCAGATTATTTTTTTTCCCAGCACTGCCACTTGATAGATGCTTCTTTTAAACTAAATTCTGTTAATAGTTCATTAAGTACATTTCTGTAGATTAACACCTGTGCAGTCTGATTGGCCCAGGGAAAACCCAGTTAGGTTATAGTATATATTGAAGCAAGATGTATGGGGAAAATCAGGATTCAAGTAGCTAGAGGAATATCTTTCTGGAATTTACATGAGGAATAGCAATACTACTTTCATCTGATGTTGGACTCATGGTAAACATTAGATACTAAGTCATCATAACTCAGTAAAAAGCTAAATCTCTGACAGGAACTGATGCTCAGAGGTGTTTATGTTCAGTATACTGTACGGCTGAGCTTCTGTTCTCTGTAGAGTAATAAGGCAAACCTGCCATGGGATAGAAAAACCAGGAAGATTGTTTGCATGTTGGAGTCTGTTGGATTTTCATCTCCCACTCTGCAGTCTTGACATTGGGGCGTTATTTTGTTACCTAAATATGGATTCTGGAGCGTAATTTTGGGCATTCAGACCTAATTGAAAGTAGTTACAGTAGATCATGTCCACAGACCTTCAGGGAGAAGTCCCAGTGAATAAAAATGGATCATGGGTGAAGAGAAATTAAGAATTCATTTTTGTCACTTTCCATTTGCAGAGGAGAACTTCCTAGGTTTTAAGTGTCCATGTTTCATCTGCCACTATGAGGAGATAGTGATAGCTGGGAGAGCATCCCCTCACTCCACCCTTACCTCTGACCTGCAGAAAGAGGTTTTGCTTGCCAGTGAGAAAGCTAAAATGGAACACGCATAGCGGCAGAAAAAGCTAACCTGATTTTGGCATAATGAGCTCAAACTTGATTAAAATTCTTTTATTAAATCACAGCTGAGTAAGTAGCCATAGAGTAATGACTGGAATGTGTCCTCTGTCTGGAAGGACTCTGCTGAGCACGTAGCACGGCTCAATATATGAGCTGATTCATTTGTACTACTGCAGTCATGCTGAAATTCACACTGACGCATGGTTCATGTCATACTTCTGTGCACACTTTTTATTTTTAAATTAAGTAATTCAGCTTTTATAATAGAATTTTGATTTTTCAAATGTACCTTTTAGAAGGTAAGGAAGCTGAACAGCAGCTCTGTTGATCAGAAGTCACAATGTACTTGCAAGGAATTTTTTGTTTTGCTTGATTCATTCAGCCAAAGATTAGATGCATATGACTTTCTTACTTAGATTCCTGATAGTGCTGATAATCCTCATAATGTTTATAATCATCACCTTCAGTAACCTTGCTTGAAGAACCGAGGAGCATAGGTTTAGTCTTCTCTGCTGTGGTCTTCAGGGCAGAAAAGTAGTAAACAATCACAAAGGAGTTGTGCCACTCTTTAATGGGTCTTTGGTTGCTACTTGAAAATACATTTCAGGATTTACCATAGTATTATACCTGAACTGATCTAATCCTTTGAGAGCATGTGCTTCTGTTGGCCTGTGTTGTAAGGACTTGCAGTGAAGTACTAAGAGAAGATTTTTGTATTTGATGAACCATGAAGACTAGTGACAGGATTCCTGATAACAGTTCTTTGAAATCTGGAAGGTTTTGAATAAGTCTGCTTTGAAATTCTTTGTTTACAGTGGAAAATAACTTAGGCAAGATTTGGATGATGGGGTATGGGCATTGGGAAGAATCTAAAGTTGCCTGTTTCCTTTGAGATCATGTTGGATGGAAGCCTTTTTTTTTTTTTTTTTTCTTTAAGAAGGCTGAGCAATGTCATTTTTCATCTGCTCACCTCAGTGGTGTCCGAGATGCGACCAAATGTTTGGGACATTTTACAGCAAGTGGCACATCTTTCCACTCCATATTCTGTTGGCTACCCTGTTTATTCCATTGTGCCTCACTAGATCCTCTCTTGTCATCAAGACCATGGTATGCTGTAAAAGGTCATTCAGCTAGAGAGAGGACGTAGTCTCACTATCCTGTAGAAAAGAGCAGGGTTAATTTTCTGGGCCCAGCACTACCACTGTCAGTAGTATGCAGATGGATGAATTAAACCAAATGAAGTATTTAAATTCGAGAAGCTTTTAGTTTTGTTCACAGTGTTGAAACAAAAGGTTTTTGATTTCTGTAAGTTAAATTCAATACATCATTTCTATCCCCCAAGCTTTGAATGAAAAAGTAGGAGTAATAAAAACTTCTGTAAGTTAGGAAATCAGTACCTCTGCTTTCTTAAAGTTACAGCTGTTAATGTTTAAAAAAAAAAGTTGTCTGTCTTTCGCTGGGTAATAACAAAACTGAGGAGAAAATGTATCTATTCTCCCATTAGGAATAACTCAGAAACAGACATTTTGCAGAAGAATTACTTTAAGAGATTACAGTTAAATGCACCATTGCCAAAATTAGAAAATTAAGTTATTGATGGTCTTTCTAAAATCATAGGTTTACAAACTCCTGTGATGACTGCAGTGTTTCTGAAAAAATGTTTGAAAAAGATGGCAGATGTATGTAGAGGGAGAAGCAAGAAAGCATTTTAAACCAAACCCCACCCACATGATATGTCCTGTGTATGGTCCAAGGGCAAATACTTTACCTGAAGATTTCAGCATTCAGGGGGCTCACCTTCATGAGGAGGATAAATTATGGATTGTGGGAGAATTTAGTCCTATAGAAGTAGTGAAAATTTGGTTGTTGCACAATACAGATAAAAGTCTGTGTTTTAAAAAAAGCATATTTTCTGGTAATGCATCAATTTCATTTTGAGTCTTGTTACTTTAGGGACAGTGAATAAACATTTTCTTAATAAGAAAAAACATGTATTGATTGTAACCGATCTAGTCTTCTCTGTTAGATATGAAGAAAAGTGAGTCTTGTTTGTAGTAAAAATAGCATTCTGAGGGACAGCAGTGTGCTTTGTCCCACTTCCACAACAAAGCAAAACTAGAGTTGGATATTAAAGAGGGTTTGAGGTCCTCTTTGAGCCTTGTGGATCCAACTGTAGCCCCAGCTTTGCTGTCCTTGACACTGTAATGTCAGGGATATCTTCTCTCAGGTGTTTTGTGTCTGAGGGTCAGGAAGCACAGTCTGGTTCAGCATCCATCCATCCATCCATCCATCCATCCATCCATCCATCCATCCATCTTGCCTGCTGTGTTGCACTTATCCACACACTGTTCCCTCGTGCTCAGTGTTTCAGCTGAGCATGGTGTTTCTTCCACAAACCACTGCACACTGGTTGCTACTAATTTCAGTCAGCTGCCTGAGAGGTAGCTGTGCTTCTGTGTGTGTGGCACTGCAAAGAAACTGACAATGTAAGTTTTTTTTTTCTTGGACACACCTTATTCTCCAAGTAAATATGCCTGCTGGTGGTTTTGTGATAATACTCATGATGTACAGTGGATACAGAAGGAAATTTGCTTTAATCAGTGTTTAAAATAAGAACATTTGGTTACCAGAATGGTGCCTAAGGAGCGCTTGTTAGAGTAGCCGTTTATTAGGAGAAGTAAGTCCTTTGTGGGACTTGGATGAGAGATTTGTTGGAGAAAACCATTTTCAGCTTCAAAATGAAGTATTTGTCAAAGGTGCGGAGAGGGGGAGTGCATGTTTGCACAGAGCCTGGAGTAGTTCAGTGAACACTTCCTTGGGCCAGGAAGGATCTTGCTTTGGTCAGAGATACTAAGGTGCCTTTAAATTTAGGCAAACAAGTGGCATAGGACTGGTGTAAAACTAGAAGACAGCCTGAGAACAATTGTATTTACTGTTGTGGGGATTTCTGGTCATTTTAGTGACTTTTCCCACCCTTTTCGACAATTTCTAGTAAGGCAAAAAATACCCCACTTGATGCCCTTATAGAAAGATGATTTTCCCAAAACTGCCAGACACCTACTTTTTATCAACCACCCTCAGTGAATATTGCATCAGTAATAACAGTACGGATACTGGCTTGCAGGTCCAGTCATTGTAATCTGCATTACTGCTATACAGCTTTTCTCCTCCTCCCCCCTCTCCTTTTCTGTTTTTAAAAGAGCAGTGCTGTGGTGTAGCTTTTCATCCATCTTCAAATGTTGGCATGTCAAACCTCTGGTAATGGTGAAAACACCTCCTGATTCTGTTGCCTCTTTTCTAATATTCCTTCTACATATTCCTTTAAATTATTTTGCTTTCCCTGCAGCTTGCTGGTTGGAGCTCCTCGGGAAAAGGCCTTTCCAGCCCAACAAGCCAACAGAACAGGAGGGCTGTACAGCTGTGACATTGCATCTCCAAATACAAATTGCATGCGTGTCAGATTTGATGAGGAGAGTAAGTTCTTCAGTGCTTTTTTTTGAATTGAAAGAGTTGTCTGATTTTTCTTGTTTGATGTCCTTTCCTGAGGCAGTGTATCAGACAGTTTCTTCTAGGGATTTATACATAACTACTTTTTTCATCAGAGTAAGTTGTAGCTTAATTGTTAAGGTAGTATGAGATCCTTAAATCTTGGTAGATTCCTCCTCTTTTGTAAATTGATGTAACATGAAGTAACAGGCCAGAAGTTTAATAAAATGGATGCTGTTAGTGATAAAGTGTACAGACACTGCCACCTGCAGACTATCTGTTGTTCTGTATGAAGAGTCTCTTCTGACATGGGCTTCAAAAAAAAACAAAAACAGAAAAAGAAAATGTAGTGAACTGTTAATATTTGAAGCTGTTTTATGATACTCTGCAGCTGACCCGAAGATGGAGAGTAAAGAAGACCAATGGATGGGTGTAACTGTCCAGAGTCAGGGGCCAGGAGGAAATGTGGTGGTAAGTGCTAAAAGACTAACTTATAAGAACATCTGGGGTCTATAGTACATGTTCTGAATGGTCTGTGTTTCTGTGCAGCTTGCTGAAGGTAACTTGCCTAAGTTTACTCCTTTGATTTCCTGTAGGTAAAGACTTAAATGTCTCCTTAGCAAAAAAAGGTATCTGAGGTCGTAAGAGCTTTACATTGTTTTTCCATGAGTTAGCCTCTCTTTATAACCTTTGCAACAATCTAGAATGGACAGTTTATTTTCAAGAGGTACACTTTTTTTTTTGTCATATACGCATTGTTTCTTTTAAATACCACTGGCTGCAGAAATAGGGAAGAACAGTGTATAAGACTGTAGAAGTAGCAGGCCATCACCAGCCTGTTTTCCAAGATGATCAGCCTCACTTTAGCTTTTATCAGGGACTTCCACTGAGTAGCTCCTGTGAATTAATGTGGTCATTGCACTACAGTAAGACTACTTGCTATTCTTCATTTTATACAATACATAGATACTCTTTATTTTATATTAAACAGGGAGAAAAAGTTTTTGTGCGTTACAAGAGAAAGAGTTTAAAATGTAACATTCTCAGTTAAATAAACCTCTTGTGCTGCAGGATACCAGATACGTCATAAAGTAGGTGTGCAGTGAAGCTTCCCCATCTAATTGGAGGTTAATGTCACTGCTTCTAAAACTGGAGGCAGGTGACTTCAGGATGTGAATCGGGTTATTTAAGCATACAGAGGCTGTAGTAACTAGGTTTGGTCTGCCTCAGAACCCAAAGTGGGGAGGAGCACATGGAAACAGTCCTGTTAACTGAATAATTAGTCATCAACTAATGCTGTCTTGTCTTTTCTTTGTAAGTGGTAAGTGGGAAATACACTTATTAGATGAGTTGTGAGCAGCCTGGAGGTCGCTGCAGCAGGACAGTACTGCAGTGCTCTCACTGTGGAGCAGCTGAGTGTTTGCCTACTATTTAGGCCTTGATAGGAACCATAGAAAAGGTTTGTCAGCTGAGAAACCTGACTTGTGCTCTTCACACAACCTGCTACATCTGATTCTTTGAGAAACACTGCTGTCAAAGGGGTTTGGTGGTTACACTGCTTAACCCCATGACTATTCATCTTTTGTGTTAAATATTTGATTAGAATTCTTTTCCCAGGGGATAGTCTAAAAGGATAAGGAACAAGATGTGTTTAGTGCTTCAGCTCTAAACTGCCCCAGTGACAGTTACCCTGTAAGTGGAACATCCAGCAGAGGAAGTACGAGCAACTTTCCTTGTCTTCGCTGGAAAAGCTTTCAGCCTCTGCTTAGTGGCACTTTTCTGTGAGGGGCAAGTTCTGCATAGTCTTGGGCAGATGGCAGTTGAACTGGCTTCTTGTGGCCTGCACGAGTGGGAAAGTCCTTTAACTCTGAGAGCTGTTGGGAAACAGCCACTTCTTTCTTTGAGAGAGTGGGTGGTTTTCTCCTCGCTTCTTGAAAGAGAGGGATTAGGTATCAGGAAGGGCTTTAGAGATTTAACCCTGTGGCCTTCCTTGACTATGAAGCGGGCTGCTTTGACTTGTGTGTGTAGATGCCCAACTTTTCCCATAGGTTGCCCATAGGAAACACTGGACTCTGCACTGCAGGTGTGTCTGCAGCATGACTTACAGCACTGGTAGCATGAGGGACTGCTAGAGGAGCCCTGCCTTCTTTGGTGCCCTGTGTACGACACACAGAAACATCACACATTATTTCTTCTGTCTTGCAGACGTGTGCACATCGCTATGAGAAAAGGCAGTATGTAAACACAGTGCAGGAAACCCGGGATATCATTGGAAGGTGCTATGTGCTGAGCCAGGATCTCACTATTAAGGATGATATGGATAATGGAGTATGGAGTTTTTGTGATGGTCGTTTAAGAGGCCATGAGAAGTTTGGTTCCTGTCAGCAAGGTGTTGCTGCTACTTTTACTAGAGACTATCATTATATTGTGTTTGGTGCCCCAGGCACTTACAACTGGAAAGGTATGACTTGGATTCCTTCCTGCCTACCCTTCCCATTTCCTCTGAGATTGCTCTCAAAGGTTGCATCCAAAGGTTTAATCTTTTTTTTTTTTAAGGGGAGAGGAGGTAATAGGGATGTAATGATTTTACCCTGTTCTTACAACATGCTATGTTTCTGTATCAACATTTACTGAAGTTTCTTTAAATATCTTTGAGTGTGTTTATGAATAGAAATGGAACTTAGCACATATGTACAGCAATTTTTCCCCTTATTAGTCTTAATCTTATGGTGGGATTGAGGGCTTACTTGGACACTTCCATACAGGAACAAACTACTAAATTTGTGCAAGTTACTTGACCAGCCTTTTTTCTGCATTTGAGCAAATGTTAGATAGCTGCTGAACTATTTTTTTTTAATTCTCCCCTTTATTCTTTGTGAAGTCTGTGGAAACCTGTACTTTCCAAAATAAATATTGAAGAGTTGCAGGAAGATAACAGTAATACTACATATATTCATATCTAAATCCATGCATGTCCATGTAGAATTTCATGGATAATCTTCCTAAGAGCCAAGTACTCTGTGTCATGTAGGAGATATTCCAAAACTTAAGGGGGAAAAAGCCCTAGATATTCTTTGTTAGTTTATATTCAGAAGCATCTAAATGGCCAGCTCAGGCTCTTCAAGTGATTTTTCCCATCACACTTCATTACACCAACAGCTGTAAATACTTTCCTCTTGAGAACATCTGATCCTCCAGCCACTGTGTTTTTCCACCTTGTACACCTGTGCCTAGTGTATGAACCGTGCAAAATCAGTGCGTTAAGCTGTGGCACAAGGTGTACTTTAGTGAAAACTTAATCTTCCACGTATCTGTCAACAAAATCTGACTGACCTGAAACAGCGTACTGAGTGCAGACACCATTTGACTTTAATTGCAGAGAAGTGCTAGGACAGTCCTAAGAGTACTCTTCTGTATAGTGGAAAAACATGTTTGTGCTTGCCAAAACCTTAATTATGCCAGTTGATAAAAGGGAAGCACACCTTTTATTGAACAATAGCTTTTTTCTTCTTAAATACCATTTCTAAATATATTACTGGTGTTTGTCATAATGAACTGTCATTTTTTTTTTCTTTTTTAAATTCATGTGTACTTACCTCCATTTTAAGAGAGGCTTTATAAGGCTAAGAAATACAGGATGAGGGTGGTTTCTGACCAAAGTGGTTCAGTGATTTTTTTGATAATTTCCTTAGTATCCCATGTTTTCCAGATCATTGTATGGCTTCTCTGTAGAGCAGCATGAGCTTCCGGCACACGGAACAAAGAGAGAACGCTAACCCAGTGCACTATTCTGTGTTTGTCCCATTTTAACAGCAGTCACTATCTCATTCATCGTAATTAATATAAGTTGGGAACATTTATTTGTTATTTTTCTCACTTATCATTCATTTGCTTTTATTTTATCATTTCATTTTTTCAGGGGTGGTTCGTGCAGAGCAAAAGAATCAGACATTTTATGATCTGGGTATCTTTGATGATGGGCCTTACGAAGTTGGTGATGAGAGCCGCCAGGATAAGAATCTAGTCCCTGTTCCAGCTAACAGTTACTTAGGTAGGATTAAGTGCATGTGGTAAATCTCTTTAGGCCTCTTAAACATTTGTGATCCCAGCCTGGTGTGATGATCCGAAATGGGAGCAGATGTTTCATTGTGGACCCTGTAACATCTTAACTGTTCTGGATAATTCACAGCCTCCCTCCACATTTATGGGCCAGTTTTAAGTGTAAGATGATACTGCTGAGGTACCTGGAAGAGCTGCCGTTGTGAGATTCGAGAGCTGTGCTGAGGGCCTGCGGAATCTCAGGGAGTGATTATAATCACAGTGATGGGTCAGTACAGTGTATGGGTCTGTAGTCCTTAGTCACACAGTCTCTGCTATGTGGTATCAGAAAGTTTATCAAAATTTGAGTTTCTGGATGTAACTATTAAGACTGCAGATTTTCTCCCTGGTAGGTGAGTGCAATTCTTTTATTCTTCACGTTTTAAAAATTCCAGTGGCTTTTAACAGACCTTTAAAATACCATAATATAAGTAGTGTTTGTATTTTACTTGTGTGTGTTATATAACTTGCAGGAGGTGAATCTCTTGCTCTTTGTGCAGTCAGGAAAGCAGGAATATGTCCTTAGGCCAGTGACCTTTGTGTGCACCAGTGAGATACACTGAAAAGGCTATGCTGCATTTTTGGGAAGGCATTAAGTGTAAAGAATCTTTCTGTTCCAGTGCAGATTTCTGTGGTGTGTTGATCCATTGCTTTTGGCATATGCAAAAAATACAGTTTTGGTAACCTGAGACTGGCACTTCTGTGTGAGTGATGGAAAGCTGAACAGATGGGAAGGGCATTGCTAATGTGAAAAATAAAAAAACAAGTCAAGAAGAGAGCAAACTCAGAGCTGTGTATGTGTTAGGAGAAAGAGAACATAAACTTCTGTTAAATATCAACAGTAGTTACTGGGTGTAAAGATAACTAAAAAAATCATCCTAAGAGCTTATATTAGACAAGCTGATAGCATCTTCTGGTGGGATAAGAATTGCTGAGGTGAGGAGTGCTGTGGAAGCTGGTGCCTTTTGCTGTGAACAGTCATATCAGCTTTTTGCAGTTTCATAACCAATGCATTTATCTCCTAAATGTATGTCCTGGTTTAGGGAATACAATAGTGTACAGGGAATACAGTATCGTACTGTCACCCCAGGACAACGTAAATGCTGCCTTGATTTGTAATAATCAGAACCACTTCCAGGCAAGCCAGGTCATCCCAGGTGTTACTGTTCTGTCTGTTTAGACAGTCCGCAGATGTGGTCATAGGTGCTTTGCTTAACTGCTATTTTTTTTCTCTTCAATCTTTCACTCATGTTTATAGGTCTTCTGTTTTTGACAGCTGTGTCTGATACTCATCCAGATCAGTTTGTGTACAAAACATTGCCTCCCAGCATACAGGTGGACAAGTCAGTGGATGTAATGATGAATAGCTACTTAGGTTTGTGACCACTTGAGGTGGCAGCATCTGGTCAGACATAATCTCCAGACCTTTGTCATGATCCTCTCCCCTCTATCCCCTCTCATATCAAATACATTGTGAGTAAAGCATGAAAAAACCAGGGATTCAGATAAAGGGGAGATGGCAAAGTAACAAGGCTTCAGAGAAATGCTGATTTGTCTTGCATTTCTCCAAACCCTCTCATCCCTCCCCCAGCTGGGTCTTCGCCAGTTTTTTCTGGAACTGTCTCATTGTGAATTGCTGTAATTGAGAATTTCCATAGTAGTGGTGAAGTGTTTCAGAGGGAGACTCCCATCTGCTGGCTGGTATCTTCCTTCCTTGCAGAGTGGGCAGTTTTCTACTTTGGCCTTTATTAGCTATATTAGTATATGCAATATAGTCTTTTAACTTGGTTTTTCTTATTTTAAAATGTATTGATTTTTATAAAGAATATGTAAGACCAAATTAATTTGAACGTGTCATGTTTAGGGCTGCATTAACTTAAAATCGCCCATTTCACCATTACTATGTAATCTGATTCTCAAATACTGCATACATCATTCATATGAGAATGCTTGTGCAGTACAATTTGCATGTCTGTAATAGAATCGTACTGACTTTCTTAGGAGGTTTTGTGATAATTTTGCCAGAAGTGAAGTACTCAAGCTATATTCAAGTGGTAAAGCTGTAGTTGTTTCTAAGCTGTATGTTTAAAAATGATCTTGTATTTGGTGTCCATGAAAAGCAGGTCCAAGTGAGGGATGAAGTACTATGTTTTGTGGGGGAAGTAGTTAAATGTAATGTACGGAGGAGTGTTGACTTGTAAATACGTGTCCACCAGTGCAAACAGAAATGGAGAATTCCCAGCCATAGGACACTGTGTTTTAGACAAAACTTGTGTTCCGTTTACCACTTTAATATAGCAGGGGAAATGTTTCTTTTTCATATTAAGATGCAAGCTGTTACATAGTTTATTTATATTTTATTTCTTTCTCTCTTAAAGGTTTCTCTTTGGACTCTGGTAAAGGAATTGTCTCCCAAGATGAGATGACTTTTGTGTCTGGTGCCCCAAGAGCAAATCACAGCGGAGCAGTTGTTTTACTGAAAAAAGAGAAAAATCAGAGAGCACTTTCCCTGGAGCACATGTTTGAAGGAGAAGGGCTGGCCTCTTCTTTTGGCTATGATGTTGCTGTTGTGGACCTCAACAGTGATGGGTATGGCTGTGATTAACTCCTGCTGCCTGTATTGTGAAGGAGAGCAATCTTGTTTATTTTTGCTTTGGTTTTTCACATTAGAAATATAAGGAATGCCAACCCCCACCTTACATGTTTTCCTGGAGGAAATGGTGAACATCTTGAGAATCAATCAGGACAGAGTCTACTTTTCTAATAAAGAGTTTTATTTAAACAATTAGTGTAAACAGAGAAAGAGAAAACCGGTCTCATACCCAGAGAAGGCCCTAGAAGGTCCTTTTGTGCCACCAAGGGAATAAACCAGCTGGTAGTGTCAGTGGGGCTGTTGTTGCCCAACCAGTTTAATGCACGTTTTAGTCTTTGTTCAGCAGCTCTTTGGGCAGCTGATCTTGACAGTCTGACCAGTTATTTTTCACAGTTCTTCTACAAAAGCACTGCCTTTTTTTTCTTTTCATTCTAAGCTGGCAGGACATCGTTGTTGGGGCCCCGCAGTACTTTGACAGAAGTGGGGAAATCGGGGGTGCTGTGTACGTCTACATGAACCGCCAAGGCAAATGGGCAGGGGTGAAGCCTCTTCGCTTAAATGGAACCGCTGGCTCCATGTTTGGGCTTGCAGTTGAAAATGTTGGGGACATTAACCAGGACGGATATCCAGGCAAGTGGAAAACGATGACAACAAAAATGCGTGAGATTGTTTTGCCAAGGCCAGACTTGGAATATCTTATCCTTTGATTGCATCCTGCAGAAAGAGCAAGAATGATTTTAGATGTTGCAACTTATTTTCAACAGATATTGCAATAGGGGCTCCATATGATGGTTTTGGCAAAGTATACATTTATCATGGATCTGAGAACGGAATAAATACAGAACCAGCACAGGTAAGAAATAACCTTTACTATATAATTAGTCTTGAACAAAATTAAAGGAATGATAGGGCTGTCCCTCTTCCTTCCCATTGCTATTATTGGGGTAGTGGGTGTGCAGAAAAGTCACAGGGCCTTTGAAAGATTACACTGCTGAGTGGAAAGATTAGGAATTCTTGATATTAACATATATTTTTATTTCTGGGGCCATCGATTGGCACCAATAATATGTGCAGAAGGAAAAAGGTGTGTAGGTAAATAAATTCTGGTTTTTTAAAAAAAATAAATCTGGTGATATGAAAACAGTTAGTTTCTTTGTTTTCTCTTTCACTACTACTGTTTCACTTTCTTCTTGAATAATGTTTATGCT
This sequence comes from Oriolus oriolus, assembly GCA_013400235.1. Taxonomy (NCBI): domain Eukaryota; kingdom Metazoa; phylum Chordata; class Aves; order Passeriformes; family Corvidae; genus Oriolus; species Oriolus oriolus. The sequence continues at coordinate 199,987 of VXBT01002932.1, forward strand.
TTTTTTTTTTTTTTTGAGGACCAATGTGTCCAGTTTGCAAGGTGGGAATGGAACTTGATTATACTCTCTAGAATACTGCTTGAATACTTTATAGAATACTTTTTCTGTTTCCAGTGTCTATAGTCCATAAATATTGTAAATAAAGATGAACTAAGCTCTCTGCAGAGCAGTAATTTCTGGGACATACTGCTATTGCAAAGTAACTTCTTGGAAGGAAAGCAAATCATCTTGGTACTTCAGTATCCTTTAGCTGAACTGAATGCAGATGTCCCATTTCACAGCTCCTACTTCACTGTATCTCTTCCCTCTTTTGTCTCTGGCCATAAGACAGTTATGTCCACTTGTTACTTATTTCACCTTTATCACTTTTAAATGTCTGAATTCCCTCAATCTGTTTGCTTTTTAGATTCTTGATGGTGCAAAAACAAACACCAGTTTCTTTGGTTACTCTGTTGCTGGAAACATGGACCTGGATAAAAATTCCTACCCTGATGTTGCTGTTGGTTCCCTGTCAGATTCTGTAAATGTGTACAGGTATTATACACAGAACCTTAACTAATTACACCAGGGCTTTGGTTTCAGTTTCTTAAAAACAAGTTGCTGAGAAGCAACAAAAAGCTGTTTGGCCTTGAGTGTACTTTTCCTACCAGAAATTGGAAATGTGAGGGAAGGCAGGGGGAAGGGCAGTGATTCCATGAATTGGTTTGTTACTTTTAGCCCCCTCTTCCCCTTGAGAGCCTGCCTTACAATCAACACAGGGTAAGAGGGTGAATGTGGACAGTTCCTGTAGAGTGCTGATGTGGGCAGTGTACCTGCACCTTAGTTCTGCCCTGTTGTAACTTGGATGTCTGTGTCCTTGAATAGAATTTAAGGGTGATAAGTAATTCCTTAAGGAGAAGTTAACTGATACATTTTCTGTCCTTATATAATCTAATTGTGCTTTACTGAAGATAGAACAAGACAGAACCAACCCCTACTTTTGTAGCTGAGGATCCAGACCACTGTTTCATGCACTGTGGTCCATGAAACAGTGAGGAAGCCNTGCTGAGGATCCAGACCAGGGAGGCGCACACAGCCTTGCTAAGCTTGCACTGCGGTCCATGAAACAGTGAGGAAGCCCTGCAGCTGAGATCCTTTGGGATTTCTGTAGCACATGCCTTCATTAGGGATGAAGTCACAGTCTTTTGCAGACCTCTGCTTTTTTTCCCAGTTTAATGTACTGTTAAGCTGAATCACTAGTAGTGGGCAGGAAGAGGAGACTGTCTCAGCATCAGAACTGTGAATGCTGCATCAAGCTCAGGTCTTTAGTGGTTGCTGTCAGGTCCCAAAGGAGGAGAAGCAGAAACTCCAAAACTGGTTATCTCAATTCTGGGACAAACAGCTTTACTTTTCAGGCAGAGCACCCTTTCCTACAATTTCCTACAATGCTCCCATCTCTAGGGTGTACAATATCTGTGTACGTAATTGTAATGTTCTTAAATACTCCGGAACAGCACCCAAGAAAAGCAACTCATGTGGCTTGTGGAAGAGAACAGAGTAGGTGGTAAAGGAGTTGGTTAGATCATTAATCACTCTCCTGACTCAAAAGGAGCTTTAATCTTGTGGTGATAAAGGCAGGACAAAAACTTTTACCAAGGTGAGAACAAAAACCTCTTAAGGTGACAAACAGTGAAAGGAGTGGCGCAGTTAAATGGGGCAGGTGGCCTACCAGCTATTCTAAACAACCTTTGGATGCTCTGGTGAGAACAGGATCAGTTCATTCATTTGTTCATGTGAAATGTCTTCTCCCTTCCAAAAAAGGCAGAGAAAGGAAAAGTTGTCAGGCAGAAGTATGGTTACAACCTACATGCAGAGGAATCAGGAAATGAAAACATTTCCCACAGTCACCCAGGCTCCATATTAAAACGCTTGTGAATGTGAATGTGAATGAACTGTAGTACCTATAGTTGTTCACAGGGGCTGAATTACTACTGGTGGTGGAAGCCACCACTGAATTTTCTGTTTTTCATAAGTGTATAAAATGACAACAGTAGCATCACATTCATGTAATCTGCTTCCCCCTCAGGATCTGTAGTTGTTTTCTGGGACCTTTGCTTTGCTTAGCCTTAAATAGTTTTCAGGTTTCTTTCTAACCAGTATCAAAGCCAAACTCTGTGTTTCTTGGAGTATTTGTTGCCAGTCGATGCAAGTGTGGAGGGAATCTGATATCCACATGAATTATTTCATTAATCTTAACAGAAACAACTTCTTTTTTTACCCTTTTTTTTTTATTCCCCATTTTTCCCTGAAATGAAGATCTCGGCCTGTGATAAGCATTAGAAGAAACATTACAGTACAGCCTGACAGAATTGATCTAAAGAAAAAGAACCCTGAGGACCCTGGTGAAATAAGGTAAATGAAAGAAAAAAACCTATCAGAAGCCTTGGTGTATTGAGTTTTCTGCTGTCAAAATTCATTCAGTGCTGATGTTAAAGTGAAGGGATATGAGAGTCATGCAGGTTAAGCAAATATATCTGCATATGATCATTCTGACTTCTGAATTTCTTTGGGCTACTGTGCTAAAGACAAGGTGTGGAATATGTTCTGTTCATAACATCTGTTTTTGAAAATGAATGTTACTTTGTCTCTTCAGACTTTTAACACAAATACCTTGGCTTGAACAGCTTTCTCTTGAGTAGAGACATAAGAGCAAATGCTAGGAAGTTTTTCTAATTGTTTATTAACCATTTTTCTTGCTTTGTAATTCAGTCTAGTAAGCAGCAAATACCACAGTCATAAGACTGATAAGATCAGTCAATGCACTGTTAAAACTTTTCATTCTGTTGGACTATGCCTTATTAAAGTTAATACTAATTTTTTTGCACTTTTTACAGGATGGATGTGAAAGCATGTTTTAAATATACTGCAAACCCCAGAGATTTAAATCCAAGAATAAGTAAGTTCTGAAGATACATATTTTTGATCTGTTTGTCACATGGTTTTTGTTTTTCTCTTTAGAGCTTATCATGGAAAGATATTACTCAAATTATAGTGACTCATCTGAGACAGTGACTGACAAATTTAAAATGTGACTCAGTGCTAAGCTCAGCTGTTGCACAGTCTGTATTTAGAGTCATGCTGGTGTGTTAAGCTGTTCTGTGGCTGACAGACTGAAGCTCTATTAAGTGTAACTGCCAGTGAGCAAATGGCTGCTACACAGACCCAAACCATTTTGCCTCTCTAGGAAATGCTGCTTTAGGGAATAATTTTAAAAGCCCATTTCATATATCCTTAGTGAGCATTATTTCTTATTGGAGGCTTACCCTTTGAACCTGTGCTGTATTCATGAAAATGGTTTTGTGTAAATCAGTAACTGAAGTAAAAAAATCTGCATTAATAGGAGAAGACTGGAAGACTGTGCCACATTTAGATTGTGCCACAAAAATGTAAAGCACTTGTTAAAATGCTGCTGTTGCTACCTCTTGGAGAACTGTGTAGGATTTTGAGAGGAAATGAGAAGAATTTTAAGCTCAATGCTCCTTTTTCTCCTGTGTTGTCTTGAGTTTCTCAGTTACTTTTAAAATCCACAGGATGTGCCTGAATGAGGTCCTGGTCCTTGAGCAGGTGAGGTGCTTGGAGCTCTCAGTGCCTTGGCACACCCAGTGCTGTTCCCATCTGTGCAGCACTGAATTAGCTCGGTGAAGTGATTAAAAGACGCACCAAGTTCAGATATAGCAAAACATGCCTCAGCACACAGCTAGACAGCTCTAGTCACACTTCTGCTCTCACTGTTAAAATTAACAGTGTACCTTGATGTCAGAACCCTGCTGGCTCTCAGGTGCCATTTGGGACCCAAGGGAATCCCCGACAGCGCAGCCGGGGTATTTACAGTGGGTACTCCAGCCCTCTGCTGGCTCCGCACAGCAATTACAGCTCCCCAGCCAGCCCCGCATGCCTCTAAGGGAACGGTTTACTTAGGAATAACAGGATTTGGTTTAGAAATTTTCCTTAGATTCATGGACAGGGTACCTGGCCCTCAAATGTGGCAGGACAAAACATGGAGAAAGTTGTAAATTACTGAAAACAGTTTATGAAGCCCAGCACTGGCTGGAACAGTCTTCTGGAATAATACTGTAAGATCATACCTGGTGAAATTAAAGTACTTTTTAATATGGCAATGATTCTTTTTTTTTTTTATAGTGACCTACTTTATTTTTTCACACAGAGATCAACTACATGTTTGAAGTGGAGAACGAGAGGCGGCAGCTGGGCCTGCCCTCCAGGGTACGCTTCATTGACCACTCGGCTGATCAGTTCACTGCAAGTACAACCCTCAGGGGACAGAACTCGTGGGAGTGCGTGACTACGAAGCTTGTACTGCAGGTAAGGGAGAGTATTTTATTTCTGTTTCATTTAGATCCACTTAAATCAAAAGAATGCTCTTTTTTTTTTGCAGCCTCATGGAAGGAACCTTTGTATATAACTTTGTATATAATTTAAAAGTCATATGCAATATAAAGCCTCAAAACCAGAAACCCACCACAGTTTAGTACTTTTCTATTCCCTGCACACATGCTTCTTCCTCCTGTTGCCCTTCTTGCAAAGTATTGATAAAAGTTGTAGCCACTGCAGCGCACACTGCAGGTCAACAGAGCGGAACCAATCTAGAACAAGAGAGGGACTAACTGCCAAAACTGGAGAGCTGTTTCCAACAGAAATAATTGTTACAGAATTTTATAGCATGACTGTTTAGGAAAAGAATTTTAACCCATGGGTTTTGGAGTGGATGAACGGGCAGGGCAAGAAAGCTTGGTATGTGCTCTCTTGACTTGGCTGCTGTAGTGGTGCTTAAAGGTGATATTGCTCCAGAGGCTCAACAGATTCCCTCTCAGTGGCTCAGCGGGAATGAATCAACCTCCAGGGCTGCTTTTGACCGCAGCAGATTAAAGATCTTTAATTTATGAATAGAATAGAATCATAGAATGGTTTGGGTTGAAAGGGACCCTAAGGATCTGATTCCAACTCCTGTGCCATGGGCTGGGACACCTTTTACTAGACCGTGTTACTCAGAGCCCCATGCAGCCTGTTCCAGTGTGTTATTTTACTGTAGTGAATTTCACCCGCCTGAATTACCATCTGGTGGTTCCTAGGAATTCTTAATGGTGAGAGAAATCATCAGATTGGGAAGCCAGAGAGAAAAAAAAGACAGTAAGGCCGGGCTCTTTGTGTTCCTGCATGTGTTTAGAAAATGCTGGATTTATATATAGTATTAAAAGCTCATCTTTGTGTTGTTTTTTCTTCTCTGCACTGTACACTAACTATGCAATTTAAAATATTTTAACAGGAAAAAATTAAAGATAAGCTACGTCCCATTCCAATATCAGTCAGTGTTAAAATTGCTGGCCTGGAGTCACCATCCAAGAGAAGAGAGAGTGCACTTCCAGATCTTACACCAATTCTAAATTCAAATGAATCTGAAACAGAGACCACAAAAGTAAGCCTTTGATACAATATATTCACATAAATCTGCACTTCTACAAATAACCGAATTTTAAAGACTGTAGGATAAACTAAATGACGTCTAAAGGAAATAACTGGGGTGGCACTGGACATGTAACTATTGGATTATTATTTTATATTTTGTTCTGAACTTGTTACAAAATGTTATGAACTAGGTATTGTGTTTCTTTTGCAACAAAAGTGAAGATGGTGTAACTCCTAGGTTTCTTCCCTCGCTTAACAAGTTTAGGAGGAAATGTACTTCTGATTAAAAATGGAAATCTGTTGTCTCCTGCTGGGAACGCTTGTCCCACATAACAAGATAATGTACACTCTAATTCTTCCACTGTTAGGATGCTGTCACAGCATTTGAGCAATGACTGCAGCAGTGACATAAAAAGGAGGGAATATCTCAGTTAAAAGTTCTCATTTCCTCAATGCTTATTGAAGAATCAGACTTAAAGATGTATTTCATTAGAAGTGTACCTCTCACTTAAAATTATACAGCTCTGCTTTTTAGTCATATATAAAGTTCTAAATTACCAGCATCAAGGGCTGTAGCTTGTTGGGCTACACTGTGTGCTGGAAGAGAAATTAGGCCTTGTTGGCTGCAGGTTCTCAGACCCGGAGGTGATCCTGGGATTACAGCCAGGTCACCGGGGATGGACTGAGAGAGGATTGTGGGTTTCTGGACAGTGTCAGCCCTATGAGATGTGATAATTGCAGTTTGTGACCTTGTAAGGTGTTGTTTACCTTTTACCATAATAGGCAATGTCTAGGAAATATTCCAGGTGATTGGGGAACACTGAGGTGAACTCATTTTTGTTTATATGAGGTGATTTCCTGTTTTTCCATTGGTATTTAAGGGAATTTCAGATACGCAATAAAGCTTTTTTTCTTCTTGCACCTTTACCATGATGTTGCGGAGTCCCTGCCCATGCGTGAATACTGCAGTAGCTCACAAAGAAAAACTCAACATGCAAGAATTAAGACAGGTTAAAATCTGCACTCTGTCCAGAAAAGTGCTTTGTGAGTTCCATGTAAATGCTTTATTCAATGTGCTTCAGAAATCTCATTTTAAGCTACTCTTGTGTGTCAGGCAGTAAAATTGGTTTTATTTAGGTGGAGTTCTTAAAAGAAGGATGTGGAGAAGACAATGAATGTCACAGCAATCTTAAGCTTCAGTACCGGTTTTGTACGAGAGAGGGAAATGAAGACAGGTTCACCTATTTACCAGTGTAAGTCTTGATTAATGCATTTCTAAAGTTCAAATTACTAACAAGTGCTTAAAAGAACTTTTAGGAGAGGATTTTGGGAACGAGAGCAACTTCTCCTTCTGTGTCTGGCTAACACAGCCCTTGTTAGAAGTATTGATTTGTCATGGTGAGGAATGGGGGGAGATGGGATGAGCTTGAGAAGAAAAGTGGTACAGAGTTGAATGGATACAAAGTGGCCACAATAGTGCAGGTGTGGGCTAAAAGAAAAAAAATTTAATACCTGGAGAAATTAGATTCTAAACCAGCCTTGCAGTAGTTTATTGTGTGACACTGTTAATTATTTTGCAGATGAAATTTGACTGAGTATGACAACTCGATCTAGTCTAGTCTAACACCCAAGAGAAGCAGTTACAGAGAAACTGAGTAATAATTTCATTTTAAAACATACCCCAGCACCCTGCTGCATCCCGCCTTCCTAGAGGGACAGTGAAATTAGAATGGGGTAAAACAAACAGAAGGAAGTGTGTTTATTTCCTGCCACCAGTCAGACACCTTTAGCAGTGAGTGCCACACTCGGAAGCCAAACACATGTATACTTTACAACAAAAAAGCAGGGCAGTAGATTGATTTGGAGAAAATTCAGCACTTCATGAGTCACATGCAAGTGCTGGTTCAGAAATACTGTAAAATGCTGATTACTTGAGGGATTTATCAGCCTGTTCTGTCCTCTTAACTGCTGGCCACTGTCAGATGAAACACTGGTGTGGGAAAAAAACCTATGACTATTCATGTGTTCATAGTTTTACTGTAATTCTCCCCTAATAAGAGGAAATGCTATTTGAATAAACCATAGTAAGAAGCAAACTTGCATACACATTTGTTTTCCGAATGCACGCAACCCTGTACATTCTGTTTCTGTAGTGAAAATGGCATGCCAGTGCTTGTTCTGAAAGACCAGAAAGATATTGCCCTGGAAATAACAGTGACAAACAATCCATCCGATGTAAAAAATCCACAAAAAGATGGTGAAGATGCATATGAAGCTAAACTAATTGCAACTTTTCCAGACAGTCTGACATACTCTGCATTCAGAGAGATGAGGGGTTATCCTGTAAGTATTTTTAAGACAAAAAATACTGAAAAATGTAAAATATTTTCAGCATATTTTTACTTGTAAGTGTATTCTTTTTAATCAGGAAAAACAGCTAACGTGTGGTGCTAACCAAAATGGTTCTCAAGCAGAGTGTGAACTTGGAAATCCTTTCAAAAGAAATTCTAATGTAAGTTGCACTTACTTTACTTAAGTTGTAAAATCTTATTCCTGACTGCAGTCATCCAAAGCTTCTGTGTGTCGCAATGGGAAATTTGATTTGGATCTGTCTTTTCAACTCTAGAACTTAATAGTGCATTTCTATAAAATTTCACGTATCAATGTATCTTATACAGAGCTCATATATTTTGTTATCTTCTTTCTTGTTTAGGTAACCTTTTATCTGATATTAAGTACCACTAAAGTTAATGTTGATACAACAGACTTAGACATTAACCTGAAGCTGGAAACGTAAGTTTTCTTTGTGTGCGTGCACCTGTGCTGTGCTTTGATATACAGATGTAAACATTTTGAATTCATTTGTTTGATTCACCGAAGTAATTTAATTGTAAAGAGAAACCCACTAAATCTGTAAACACCATTGTTTCCTTTTCATTGTAGAACAAGCACTCAGGTTAATTTGACTCCAATTACAGCCAGTGCTAAAGTGGTTCTTGAATTGCTTTTATCACTCACTGGGTAAGTGTTGGTAGCATGACAAATTGGGGGGTCTGGGGACAGTTTTGCTGCAGACTCATTAAAATCTGATTATTCTCATTTCCCACCCCTACCTGAACAGAGTTGCTAAGCCTTCTCAGGTGTATTTTGGAGGTAACATCATTGGTGAGAGTGCTATGAAATCTGAAGATGATATTGGAAACCTCATAGAGTATGAATTCAGAGTGAGTAATTTAGATTAATGCCAACAGCTGCTTTTAATCAAATGCACAGCTTCTTGCTTTATGCATATGAATACTTAGAAAAGTTGCTGTATTGAAATTGGCTTTCTTTGTCCCAAAATCCTGACTTCCTGATCAGAACATGCAGTTTAACTGTGGACTAGAGCTTCTTTAGGCCTTGATGTTTTATGATCATATTCTGAGGAAGTGGCCTGAGGCTGCCTGCACACTTTTCTTTTGGAGCAGTTCATGCACATTCAGTTGTGCGGCATAAAAGCCCCTGCAGGGAGGGAACAGAAGTTAAAGCAGAACCTGCCTGGGGCCTGCCCAGGCCTCGGCTGGTGCACACAGGCAGCAAGAATGGGCTGAGGACAGAGCCAGAGCAAGGAGATGCTGCAGGAGGCCCCTCTGAATGTGTGGGTCTGTTTCACTGTCTTGGTCTTCTGCACAATATATCAAGGAGAAGACGAAGAGAAATGAAAGTCCATCTCTGTCAGTCCTTTACTTCTTTCTGTACCTGCATACATGTTTTACAGCAGCAGCAGTTAGAATATCTGATTTAGAACTTAACTATCATGATCAGTAACACTAAGCAAGTAAAAGAGAGGTTGGGAAAAAACTTCCAGACTTACGAGAGCAAGAACTTGTTCTCTCTCCGTGTCAGAGTTCCTCATAAACTTGCAGTTTGCCTCAGTTACGCAGCTGACTGATTGGTTAACCCAAAATTGGAGTTGTTGTTTCACATGCAGATAGATTTCTAAAAATCAGCAACTAAAAGTTCTTGTTGCGGGGGGGGGGGATTCTAATCCTTCTATGTATTTACTTGCTCTCCAAGTATGCTAGTTTTAGTATATGCTTTGTCTTTGTACTATTTTGACTGCCTTTGATCTGATTTAAATTTCCTGTTAGCTGCAAGCTTAAAGCTTGTCCAAGTCAATAATGTTTCCAGGAAGAAAATCCCTCTAAAAAGTATTTCACAGTTTAAAGAAGGTTTGTTTGTTTTAACAGGTAACTAACTTGGGCAGACCACTGAAAACATTTGGCACTGCTTCCCTGGATATCCAATGGCCGAAAGAAATTAGTAATGGCAAATGGCTGCTGTATTTGATGAAAATAGATTCCAAAGGCTTGGAAAAAGTCTCCTGTCAACCCGAAAATGAAATCAACAGTTTGCATATTGCGGTGTGTTACCCTGTCTTCTGTTCCTGAATTGGTACAGCATGAAAGCACCCCATAGCAAGTGAGAGTAAGGCATCAGAGCTTGCCTCTAGAAGGATTTATTTTTTATCTTAAGAAGCTCACAAGCACAATACGTGACCAACGTATCAGTGATTAAGCCTATTAGGAGACTTCATAACAGCTAATCAGGCTAATATGCTAAAGGATAGATGCTGTGTGATGGTGACTGTTTTTGCAGTGGGCACTGCTGTCATGTGCTCTTATACAGGATGAAACTGCTGATTGTTCTAACAAATTTCATCACCATTATTGCAAACTGTTCAGTAGTAACTTCTGAGTTCTTACTGGAAAAACAGTAAATAACTGTAAACATCTTCCCAGCCTGGGGGTATTCCATGTACTTTTTTTAAAGACAAAGGGCTTGAACTTAAATTTATTTATTTACAACAAATATAATAGAAAGCAGTTTTCATAGCTGGATTGTGCCTGTCTAGCAAGATCTTTTTCCTGAAACTTGAACCACATTTTTTTCTTCTTCATATAGTCTTAAGATCATATGGGAGTTTTTATTTTCCACCATTAAAACTGCATGCACATAAACCTGTTTTTGTCAGATCATTGTATTAGTTAATATAACCTGCAGTGAGTGTAATTAGTATACAGTTAAAAAACCCTGCATCTACTGACCTCAGAACATTTTTACTCTTTTAGCATAGTACCATTAATACCCTTTATCTAGAAATAAAAATGGAAATAGCATTGAAAGCTTTGTAAATCTAAAGCTCCCCTTGCCCTATTAAAGAAAATAGTCTGTTGGCCTTTCTTTAGGTAATCTCAAATTTTACTCTTAGCAGTAAATGTGGGTAAGTAGGGATATATAAGGCTGCCAGTCATGTGCTGATTTTGGAAGAAGGAAACACTGAGCCCTAGTTTCTCTGCTTGTATGAATTAAAAGATTCTTGCGATAAACTACTTTTAGTTTTTTACTTTTTCTTTTAGGAATCTCATAACTCAAGAAGGAAGCGTGAGGTTGCAGAGAAGCAGGTTACAGACAGCAAGACATTTTCTTTATTCTCAGAAAGAAAATACAAGACCTTGGTAAGGATATTGCACCAGCTATATTTTTGTCAGATGCCTCCCCCTGCAGTTGAAAGAGGGCTTTTCCGAGTTTGGCAGAGTGAAAAAAATTATCTCCTATATATCCAAGTATCAATGCTTTTAAAAATTGAACATTTAGATTATCTATGGTGAGAGAGAACTAGGAAAGAATTATCTGCATAGTTACTTACATTAAAATAAGCAAGTAATAACATCTTCCTTGTATTTTCCCATTGCTGTCAGTAGAAACAGATAGTGGTTCTTGCATGTAAGTATTATGCATACAATCCAGTTTTTAATCTTGGGGTGAGGTTTAAACGATCCGTGAAGACATGATCTTATTTACATGTAGAAATCTGTAATTGCAGAACTGCAATGTGAATGCACGCTGTGTGGACATAAAATGTCCCCTGAAGGGTTTAGACAGCAAGGCATCCATCGTGCTGCGTTCCAGACTGTGGAACAGTACTTTCTTAGAGGTAAGTCCTCTTACCTGCCATTTTTGAAAGGTCAGAGTTCTTTCCTGTTCTGTGTCTAACATTCATATTTTATTTTGGAACAGGAATACTCCAAAATGAATTACCTTGACATTCTTGTTAGGGCTTCTATCAGTGTTCCTGCTGCAGCTAAGAATGTTAAACTCACAAATGAAGTTACTCAGGTAGGTTCAGTGTTTAATGCTAACCACATGTTATGGTTGTGATTATGCTAGTTTATCTCCCAAGACCAGGAACAAAACAAATTTGAAACAAAACTAGCTAAAAGTTTAACTTTTCAACTGAGTTTTGAATTATTGATCATTTTTTTAGGGGGTTTGAAAAACTCATTACCATATTGAAATGATATCAGTGGGAACTTTTTCTTCAAAAGCATTTTGTGGAAGACATCTTGTTATAGAAGAGATAAGACTGTATAAATTGCAGCTTTCTAATTAAACATGTACTTTCTGAAATACTCCTTCCACCTGCTCATTTTCTGTCCTTTAGGTGCGTGTTACTGTATTTCCTGCAAAACCAGTAGCCCTTTATACAGGAGTTCCGTGGTGGATCATCGCAGTGGCTATCCTTGCTGGAATACTCATGCTTGCACTGTTGGTATTCTTACTATGGAAGGTGAGCTTTTATTCGTCTGGTTGTTTTTTATTTTCTGGTCTATAACTGACAAGATAGCAAACTAAGTAAGTAAATGATTAAGTATTTGGGACTTAAAATAGGGCAGAACTGCACAAAACATACATACATTATCAGTTTCTCAGTTTTGCAGCATTTGGAATGAAAATGATTGTATGGGCAGACTTGTTATGTAATGTTTCTGTTTTCACATCCTCAGAAGGAAGTATTTTGAGCTCTGGACAAAACTTGAGACAAATGTTCAGAGGCCATAGTTTGATACAGATGGATGATACAGCTAATGGGAGCCTCTGCAGTTAGGTGTAAAACTTCATGTGAGCTGTTTACAAATGTTTTAGCAGGGCTCTGTTCACGTAACATCAGAAATACCATTAAACTGATAGCAGATGGAAATAACCAAAGCCACAGTATTAGTACATAGCAAAGTGTGCTGGTGAATTTCTGTATTACTGCTTTTTTATCTTAGAAACCTTAAAAGAATAAAAAAAGGTATTAAAAATGGTTAACTATTTGCAAAAGAAAAAATCAAGTACCTAATGACCATTGTAAAAATGCCAGTTATCTGTGGTGCCACGTCTACCAGAGCAGTCCTTTTATTCTTAGTTTTTAGAGGTGTAGGCAGTTAGCATTTGCTGTTATGGGACAGCAGAAGGTTATTAACGAAGAGGAGGTGAAGAATATCCTATCTGTCACTTTTTTTTCCAGTGAAACTGCAGCAGTTAGCTTTGAGGAACTGCTGTTTTGCTGCAGGTTATTTCCCATAGGATAGTTCTGATTTTCTTATTTTTTTAAAGAATGCCCAGCTGCTCCTGCAAATATTCCCTGATGAATGAATACTTTGGGTGGGCTGTTAGGTTCTTAACTACTAGTGTTTTACTGTGCATGAAAATACAGACATTTTTTGCATGCAGACGCAGTGTAAAATGCTGTTTTTGATGGCACAGACTGTGCTGTTCTGTGAAGCACAAACATTGTACTGCAAAGACAGATACATCATTGGTTTAAGACAAAAGCTTGTATTGAAGGGGTCAAAGCAGTAACTGGTTTACACCCTGTGTTTTTGTCTGTCCTGTGCACTAGTCCACAAACAGGTTTCTGTAAAGGCTTTTTTCTGCTCTTCACAGTCACCTTCACTTGCTATGGACATACTTTATGGTAGCTTTTCTTAAAAAAAACCTCCAAACAGATTCCCTGCAAATTTATCAAAATACCTCTAAAATAATATTCTCAGGTTATTCTGTTACTGTATATAGATCAAGTTAGCCCAAGAAGTTCTCAGATCTAGAAACAGCTGAGTTCTTGTGATGACTTTTTTTTTTTTTTGGTTGGCCTGTGAAAGGATAATGGGAAGAGTTCACAAAGTTAAGTCAGTTTTAATAGGTTTGACTTCTTCCAGTCCACAAAAATTGACTCAATACCTTGCTTCCTTGTAGTGTGGTTTCTTCAAGAGAAATAAGAAAGATCATTACGATGCCACATATCACAAGGCTGAGATCCATGCTCAGCCATCTGATAAAGAGAGGCTTACTTCTGATGCATAGTACTGATCTACTTCTGTAATTGGTAACTGATGATATTTTTTAATTTCTAGCTGTGGCACACGCTGTGGTTGCAGTGGCTAACTGTGAAGCTTTTTCTGCATAATTATGTTCTATTAACTTTTGGATTTCAAGCTATCATACTTGCTTGCTCCTTCTGTTGACAGATTTTCAGCTTTTGGTGCATGTGAACACACAGAGGTGTTTATCCTGGTCTAAAATGCTGCTTATTTATTTCTTTAAAAAACATGGTGATCTATTGCAATGGGGTTTAGTATTTTTTAAAATTTATGCTTTAACATTACAAGTAAGTCTTTAAGCTTGCAAGATGGGAATCAACACTGTAGAGTTAAGATGTAAAGATAAGACTGTATGGACAGTATATAAATTTGCTTTACTAACCTTTAGTGCATGCTGAAAGGTACATAATGCTAACATTGGAGAAGGGTTTTCATAATGAGAATTTATTGCTGTGGAAACATCTGTTTTACCTGAGTTCTAAGGTGTACTTCTCTAGGAATATACTTTGCTGAAGCTACAAGATGCATGATGATTTATGCTTCCAGCAACCTTTATTCTGCTTAAGATACCTACATGCATGTACATTGTATCCATAAGTGATGTCTGGGATGAGGGGGTGGGGAGGAATTCTTAATGAACTGTCAAAACACTGTTTAATGAAACTAGGAGATGGCTAAAGATTTGGTCTTTGCTCACTGTAAATTTTTTAAAATTCAGTTCCACGTTAAGTTCTAATATTAAAAATACCAAAACCCCAGCACCCTAAATACTATGAACAAAACCTTACCTACTTTAACATCTTCTTACCCCCAGCAGTATTTAATGACAGCTGGATGGCACAATGTCTCTTGCCTTCAGTGATCCATAAGGATGTAAACCTGAGTGTGTACCAATCATCATCTCCATAGTAGTGTGGCCATAGCTCCCTTTTGTTTTGGAAATTAATTTTAGTCCATTCCTTTGATACTCAAAATCAGTTTTTACAGTGGCTTTAAATAAAAAATTACACAGCACAAATAAGCTGTTACAGATTTCATCCAGGGTGACTTCCCATGGCAAGCTAAGCAAGACTCATGTTTCTAATATGGCATGTGTAGTTAGTTCAGGTGACTGAAGTTGAAATGGTGCTTTGAAAACAAAGGCCCTTAAGGTAACTTTTCTCGAATGTTCTGGCAATCTTTCTGTAGGTTCTTAAGGGTAAATCATGTCACCATACAGGAAGACACTGAACTACATACCTACCTTTGATTCAGGAGAAGCAGCTTTCCTGTGTTTAGCAGTAAATGTCCTCATTAGATGAATGAACAGCTCTGTACTGGAGGGAATCTTTTTAAGGTATTTGATTACCATGAAGAGTCAGAGCATGCCCTTTGTCTTTAACTGCTGCTAATGCACACCTCTTGGCTCACATTTTTACAGCTACATATGCTACATTTTAGGCCTACATACTTTTGTTTTCAATTTTCTTACCGGCATATTTGTGTGAAGGAAGAATTTACTGCCTCTACAGTTGTAATCCTTTGGCAGCAACTGACACCTAAACTGTTCTTTCCCTTCTCTGCGCAGTGCGGGTTCTTCCGGCGTTCCAGGTACGAAGACAGCGTTCCCCGCTATCACGCTGTAAGAATTCGGAAAGAGGAGCGACAGATCAAAGATGGGAAAAGCAAAGACCTTGAGACAAAACAGTGGTTCACCAAATGGAATGAAAATGAAAGTTATTCTTAGGCAAAAATGTTGTTTATCCACAAAGTTCAGACGGAGGTTGAGGTTCTCACTCATGGAATACTGATGGAGTTAGACCTGTGAACACTACGGACATTCACCATGTGTAGATATTACTACTTATATTGAGGCTTTTATTTGCACAGTTAAAATGGCTTCAACAGACTTGATTTGCATTATTTAATTTCCACCCTGCCTCTTCACCCCCCTTAAATCTAACCCACATTTTAGAAAATACTATGCTGATTTGGGGTCTTTTCTGCAAAATAAGCAAAACCACTACAGCAGACCTTTTCCTGTGAGCCTGACCTTCTTCCTAGGTATGTAAGGAATGCATGATTAGGGTCAAGATGAGTTCTCCATTGTTCCCTCAATGCATAGTGCTTTATAAACACACAGTGGCCTTACCACACTTTGTTCAAGTATAACTGAAGACCTGCAAGTCTGCTTTAGTCATAACCTTTGCCTGCTGCAGTAGCTAGGGCTTAACAAAAAGCGTCATCTTAAATTACATGTGCAATGGGTCATGTTGTGTGGTGGTGCTTGATTTTGGGTTTTTTTTTTTTAAGATCAGCTTGTGTGATTCTTACTCACAACAAATATACACAGGTTTTTGGTTTCTTTAAAAGAGAGGCTTGAATATTAGATGTACTTTCTGTATATATATATTTTAGTCATTTTTGTATTTATTTTTATTATAAGTCATTGTCTTTGACTAACTAGTAGGCCAAAGACTACTGAATTTTCAAATCCACTGTTCTGGTTTTTGTGTTTCTGTTTTTGAACTTCAGATTATGAGACCTGAGGCTTTCACTGCATTTTAATAAATCACTGAAGGTGCCAATGCTTTCTAAAATGTAAATATTTATGCAAATGATGTGTATGGGTGCTTCCTTTTCCTGATACTTGTAACATCAGGTCCTGTAACATGATTTGTATATTATTGTGGACTATTTAATAATTTGGACACCAGGCAGGAGTAGTGTTTTAGATACCATTTTATACTTGCTGCAAGAAAGTGAAAAGTCCTCTGGAAACTGCTTTCCAGCTTCATAAAGACTTCCAGGTTGGCAAAAGGCATTGACTACTGCAACTGTGGTATAGCACTTGAAGGAGGCTATAGATGCCTCATTTACCATAACTGTCAGGATCTGAGCTGATCCACGTTGAGACTACTGAATCATCTTGAACACCTGAATGTTGATAAAAATAGAACCATTATGTTATTAGTAATCTGGTTATTGTAACATAGCTGAGAAAATGATTAAAGAGTTTACTTTTTTACCCATGTTCTAAAGCCGTGGTACTATTTCAGAACAAAGATTTAGCTCACAATTGTGTATTCCATGTAAAACAAAATTCTGCTCAAAAAGTATGCATATTAATTGCTTGTAATATGAACTATGCAAAAACCTCTTGGTACTTTTTCCCCTCATAGGGTGAAAACCTGCTAGAAGGGCAGTTGTCAAATACCTTATTTTTATTGATAACTTTGAATGTACCTTCTTGGAAGGTGTGGTCACCTAAAAAGTTACCTTTAGTGTTAAGAAAGATGAGTCTAGTAAATGAGATAATCTCAGTATGTTATGACCCTGATTTTATGAACACTGACATATTAATTCAGATGTTACTCAATTTTTGAGCTTCTAGAATTCTAGCTTATTTGCTTAAAGGCTCAGCAGCACCAGAAGCCAGGCTAATCAGGGGCTAAGAAGCTTGAGAAATACCCCTGAATATAAAAACCCTCACCTAAGAACATGAATGTCTTAGCAGCGTTAAGGTTCTTGAAAAATAAGTCATGTCACTGGTATATTTTTATCTCAAACTTTGGTTATACCAGCTAAGAATGCTACATCATTCCATGATTAGAAATTACCTGTGGATATTTGTATAGAAGTGTGAAATAAATTTTTTTAAATTAAAGATGGTCTTGGTAATAGTGATTTTATCATACTTAACTGAGGTGGCCATAGCTAAGTTCAGCAGAAGAACAGGCTCAAAGTGGCAGGCTTTAAGTAGTTCTCTCACTCTCAGCATTGCCATAGCTCTCACTGTCCTGCCTGGTGCAAGGGGCAGATAAGGGCTGCAGGCGATAAGACACAATCTCACGCTTGCAGGCTCTCTCTGCTTGCTGCAGTTGCCAGCACTGGTAAGAGTCAGAGCACCACGTGCCAGCTCCCACCGGGACACAGCTCCCTTTTGCTCGCTCCATCCTTGTACTCGTGCTGTCCTGGGGACCTTCCATGCAAGCACCCTCCTAAAAATCTTAAGTAGTGGAGATGGATACATCCCCCAAAATCAGTCAATGTGTGCGCACACCTATTTGTATTTAGCAGTGGAAGTTTGATACTGACAGTCAATAACACAATTGCAGGGTACAGTTTCAAGTCCACTGAAAAAAACCTATGGAAAAGCCAAAACTATGCAGGGAAAAAAAACCCCACCAAACCCAACAGAGAAAATGTGGCTTATCTCCACTTCTAAGATGTCAGCCCTCACTGGATGCTTTGCTCAGCATTGCTGAAAGGCCTTTTCATGCAACAAAGCCCAAAGATAAATGTTAGCTGCATATATACTAGGCCACTATTTGTTGTCGAGGCCAAGAAGCTTCCAGAAGTAGAACGAGAAAATGCTGCTAGACCCTTCGGAGCATCTCAAAGACGAGAACTCAACCTGCTCTTGAATTCCTCTACATAATGCCGGCAAACATTTGTCTACAAGAAGACAAAATACTGACTGGCAGAACAGTGAAGCAGCTGATCATAGTAAGTTTAGTACAAATCTATTATATTTGGCTTTATATATATGCTGATATATACCATACACATAATAGCACTAGATGTAGTATATATAATATATACAGGGCTTCAGCACTATTAATAGTGTATATGTATAGTATATATGCATATATGTGATACATAAAACTTGATATTTGCTATAGTGTGTGCTTGTGTGCAGTGTACATTTTTATCTATATAAAAAGTATACACACTGTCTATAGTCCAAGGTACATAAATATAATGTTGGTAAACTGCAGTACTTTCCCATACGTTTAACTGTCACAGCACTGCAGACATACTTTATGAGAGAATATACCTTCAAGTATAAGGGACCACCAAAGTTATATGTGGAAAAAGAGAGAGAACAGGGTGCTCAGTTGGACACAAATCAGGAATCAGCACATGAGGTAAAAGGAAACTCCTGAAAGGGGCACTGAACCGCCAACCCCCATAAAGCACCCTCGGTACAATGCTGCTCATCATGGCTGCAGTGTGTCTTAACTAAACAGACTGCACAGAAACAGGGAGCTGCTCATGTTCCAACAGCTGCAGTAACTTCTCCCAGCACAGAGCAGGCAAGGGTGTCAGCAGTTGATTTGCAAAGGCCAGGAGACCAAGCTGTGATGAAACAACCAGGCAACTGCAGCTGGTGCTCTGAGCCAGCAGAGGCCTGTGGATGTGCTTGGACGTGCTTCAGCTGCCTTGCAGACAGCACGGCTGTGTGGCACAGTAAGAATGGCAGCAGTGTATTTTCCTATAGGGATTGTGTAACCATTTGACTCAGTTTTTTATTCCAGTCCTCAGACATCTTTCAATGTCTCTCTTCCCAGGCCCCAGAGTCATAATCCATACTATACACCTTTTACAGACTCATAAACTTTGCTGAGTCCTAACCCTGTGAGCCTTGTGAGAAAAGCACAGCAAAACTCCTTATCCCAAAAGACTGCTACTGAAAGGGGCCTTAAACCCCAGCCAAGGTGTGACGTTGTCACTGTAAAGGGGTTGGGGACCTGCAGTTTTCACTTTTCATACGGAAAGAAAGACCCCTTTCTTCCTCTTCTAGCTCTGCAAAATGGTTGTTTACAAGCAGCACCTTTTCAGGCTTCCATACCTGCCTCAAATATCCTAGAAAACACGGAGAACAGTTTTTGGCAAGAGGAGGTATCCTTGCTACTGCAGATCAAGATAAATCCCCCTCATCGCTGATACACAATGCTTAACTATGTATTTTATCTCTCAGTCCCAGTCCCTTGGGGGTATAGGGAAGGAAGGGACAAAAAAGTCAAATACTTTTGTCAGGAACATATGAAATAATGCAACTGGTAAGTCGATCAAAAGAAATGTTTGCAGGATATTGTTTGGTTTCTTGAAGTGGAGGGGTCCAACAGTACTGCAGTACAGAGCCGACAAGCGCATCACTGCCAGCCAGCTTACAAGGCACTCTGATCGACTCCAGCTTAGCAAGGAGGAGCAACATGAAAAGAGCCATCCTGGACCCGACCACAGATCCACCCCAATCAGCCTCCCACCTCTGACAACTGCTAAGAGTTGTCCACAACAGCGATACTTTGCTGTTCCTGTTCCCCAGAAATGTTAATGCTAAACTTCAGTAGCTGTGTAGTATATTTTTCCTATATCCAAAAGACATCCTCCTAAGAGTATCTCAAGTTGGAAGAGACCCATAAAGATCATAGCTCCTCGCAGGACTACCTAAAACTAAACTGCATGACTAAGAGCATCCATGATAGTCATAAAATTTCTCCAAATGCCTTCTGATCTTGAATCACAAAGCTGAACAACGCCAAAAATTCACAAACTGCCAAAGTTTAATAATACACCGGTTAAAAATAAACCCATCTATTCTTAAATCTGCTTTAGTTTGATAACTCCTCTAGAAACCCCTCAGTATTTTTGACCAACTTTGCTGCCATTTTCATATATTTTAATTTCTGCCTCTGCAAAAGAGAGACCAAAGCCACAAAAGCCAATGTAACCCTAAGAATTTGTCTACCATAGCAAAAGCTCAACTTACTGACAAAAACCTAAGAAGGAAGACAAACCTAAGAACAACAAACAATTTGTGCGGGTTAAATACACAAGCTGAAAAGAGACATGGCTAGATGGGCCAGGTGACTGTGCAGGCATTGCAGCAAAGCATATAAACCACTGAAAGAAAAGAAAGAGATATCCTACGGATATTCATACCTGGCAACTTAAGGTTTTTTCTTAATCTGAGCTGCACCTACTTTGGAGGACATTAAAGAAAAGGAGAAAAGCACCAGTACATGCAGCACTCAGGAACTGATGACTTCCAGTATCCCCTTAACAAATGAGAAAGTCTTTCTATGGAACACCCCTGCAATACTAAAACTTAAGAAAAATAAATTAAATTGAAGTTCAACTAAATGTTGTATTTTCAATTCTATTGAAATATGAATTGTTCTGTCCCATTTAAATTATGGATCCAGATGTACTAGAAATTCAAGAACACCAATAAGCATGCATACGAGTAGGAAAAATGCCAAGTAACAAAAATAATACATTTCTCCTTTTTGGTTTACATAAGAATTTACAGAAATTAGTACATCGGAGTTCTGGCTGGTGTCACACTAGATCACATCAGAGCAAGACCCTATAAAATCATCAATGAGAGAAACAGGTTTTAGCAGAGAAAGAGCATTCAAAATATTCTCCAATATTCTAAAAAAACATGTTTACATGGATCAGTATCTGATCAATTGTTTAAACAAGACCAAGAAAACACCATTAGCTAAATAGAGAGGTTCTTCTCTGAACACAATATTTAAAGAATTATCCACCATTCTTTTATCCACAGTTACTTCTGTGACTGCTCATCCTGCACACCTTTTCCTGAGAAGAGTGCTCACTATTTATGTGACTGTGTATGGTCTCTAGCTTACAACACACAATGATTTATTTAACCTCTGGCAGCCTTTGCCACATCTTGTGGCTGGAGACTGCTGTCCAAAGATAACTTTAGGCTCAAGGCCAGTTTTTAAGGCATGTCTGTAAAGCTGAAACATAAAACAACAAAATAGTAACATATAGATCTAAAAGGTGAAGCCAATCCAGAGCCATCATAAGAAATTGCAACAGTTTACAAAGACTCGATATACTGCTTGTAGGCACTGCCTTATCTAGAGCTGGCTCACAGCTGAGAGACCACCATAAAATGGTTTTGAGCACAGTTCTCAAGTACAAGTCCCAAATTATGACAAACTGGAGCAGCACAAGCTACTCCTCGGTGTTCCTGGGGCCTACAAGCAGCAATAAGCAAAACCTGCCAACAAGCTGTGTTTGTAGAAGTCTTGCAGAGACAGACAAGCTGTCTGTCCACCCCATCAGCCACCACTCCCTGGCCAGAGCAGAACGAGCATAAAGATTAAGGTACAGTTGGATTATGAACCAGATGAAAAAAGCAGTCTAATCCTGCTCCATTCTCACATACTACTGGTGCAGTTACTGCTCAGGAAACTGCATCTAGAGGCTGACTGAATCAAATGTTTTCTGTATTTCAAAGCAACATTAAAAAGAAATAACCTTAAATGGGGGCAATCCAACAAAGCACTGAATAGATTAATGTGATTGCTGTATCAAAACTATTCCTGCTCTAGTGGATCCCATAGGATATCCACTGCCACTATCATGTCACAGACAAGACACAAGTACAAGGCTTGTTTAAACCAAATGAAACAATATTGAAAAGTTGATTTAATAAGATGAATTTATGGGGCAAATACCAGTATCTACAACGAAAAAAGGAAATGATACAGGGCATGATCCACTGTTGATACTGTTTTCTCTTTTCAGGAATGACACCGGGAATGATGCCAGCACATCTTCACTGGAGATCGGGTTAGCCATCAAAGGATTGCTTATCCTTCTCACAGGAGCACCCACCGCCACCATGAACCAAATTTGGTTCACACATCAACAAGCTCCCCATGGGCTGGAGACCCTCACTTCTTTTCTTTATTTTAATCAATATGGTAACTATAGCACATTCCACACTATATATGCTTCTTCACTGTGAGTACAATCTACTGTTAGCAGTAATTATAAGGGAAGGTCACAAGGGCACCTTGCCCACTGAAATGAAAAAGGTAAATTGGGCTAATGCTTGTCATTGAACAGTATTTCTGTACGGTGTAGTGTGGAGAATAACTTTATGGATGGCACTGTTGCAGAGGCCTTCTTGATACATGTTAGTAACATTTAACAAAACCATAATAATTAGGTAACCAAAAATTTCCCTCAAATTCCAACTGGAACATAGCATTAACCTGTTTATATGCAGAGAAGCAAGAGGTGACCACACTGTCACTGTGTGGAACACCATGAACTGACTTCAGACATGGGGGAATTGTGATGGTGCATTCCCTCCTGCACCTCCTCAGGCCTGCTGTACGATCTCAGGAATTACCTCCATCAATTGCAGCGCAAATGAAATAGCACCATTGTTAGTGGACTTTTTTCCTCCAAAATTTCAAGTAGTTACAAACTTGGCTTATGGCCAGGATAGAAACATGCTGATGACTAAAGCCAAGCATCTCCTGACCCAGTAAAGAGCAGTACCAAAAGAGGCCCTTTGAGCCCTCCCAGACGACAGCAGGCTGTGACCAGCACCTCTCTGAGTGAGACACCTCCTGGAGCTCATGAACCCTCAAGTCTGCCATACTTGAAAGACCATCCTCCTACAGCCCTCAAGGAGCAACTCCTGCCTGTTGAGAAACGTAAATGGATTTATGTATCCCACCGAACTCAAGGGGAACTTTTCATCCTAACTTTGTACACAGGTATAGATGTGCACACCTCTGTGCCTTTGTGTGAATTATGGCCTATGTAGTAACTAACAGAGTGAACTTCAAACTCTGCTAGGTCATTAGGTTAAACTCGTATCAAATACTAAATTATTAAAGCAGGTATGCTTACCAAAACAAAGGTAGTAATTATTGAAAAATTCATATTATTTGGAAGTAGCTAAGTGCTTGCTTGACATAAGTAGCTAGAATTGTTATAGCAAGCTGAGCTATATAGCTATATTGCATAAGTCAAAGATGGATCACAGTGAAGCCTGGAACTAACAGCCTAAACATTACTAACAGTTAGAACAGACAAAACTGTAATTTAAATATTATTTAAAAATTAATAGATGGAGCAACCACATTATAACATGGACTACAGAACTGACTGAAACCCCCACAGAAACAGACCTAAGAGGATGTGAAGATGCCCATATGGCAAACACTTGGTAACAAAACAGCAAAGCAGTGAAGGGCAAGAAGGGCCCAGACTCTAATATGGGCTATTGATCCAGACTGTCGTGTGAGGGGTGCGGAGTTTAGACTGTAACAATTGCCCAAGGATTTCTTCATCTGGAGTCCCTCTTTTGACGCACCTAGCTCAAGCTACCAGGTATTAAAATTATTCTGTACCAATAAATCTATCTGATGGAGATCACAGCCTAGTGTCAAAAAGTTCTTTAACATCTATACTGCAGTAAGTTTATCAGAAATGCTTATAATCACTCTTAAATGCCTTTTTTTGTTACTATTCTAGATATTTCTACCAGAGCAGGCCAATAAATCATTCAATACATAGTTTGGTATCTCACATGCTGCATTTTAACAGGCAGTAAAGTGATTTACTGTGACACACGGTCCACGTGCTTTTCTACCAATACAGACACGTATTGTCCTCACTGCTGACGGATCAGGAGTGTATCTGTAAAGGCAGAAGCCCTATTCTTCCTCTGTGGTTGTTTTTTTTTCTTTGTTTGTTTGAATCTCTTTTTCCCGGTAACTGAAAGAAACCCCAGCCCACCCCGCAGCTGGGCAGACACAGGTGCGACAGTGAGAAGACACACGGCTGCTCAAGCCCGGCCGATTCCCTCGGGTGAGGCTCTGCCCTCCCGCCGGCCCTACAGATAACGCCGGCGCTTCCGTGGGTTTCTGCAGCTCCCCGTTCCAGCCCGCGGGTCACCCATGTCGGGAGCCGGATCTCCGCCGCCCGCCACGGCTCCAGCCCACGGCGAGGGGGAGCCCCGTGTGCGCTGAGCCCGTATGGCCGAGGCCTCAGGCACCCCAATGCCAGGCGAGCGCCGCTGGTGCACGAGCATCTCTCGGCCTCGCCGCAGCCCCTGCGGTCGCGGTCCCGGTCCCCGCACCCACAGCTCCCACGGCCCCCTCACGGCTCCCCGCCCGGGGGCCAGTGCGCACCCGCAGCCCTTCGCCGGGCAGGCGGCGACACCGGCCCCAGTAACGCCACGTACGTGTCCGTGGCCGGGCTCCTCCACGAGCGAGCGTCGCCTTCTCCTGGCGGGCCGTCAAGGCGCTGGGGGCAGCCGAGCGGCCGCCTCAGGCGCTGCCGGGCGGCTCCAGGCACCTCCACCCCGCTCGCTCAGACCGCCCTCTCCTCCGCCCCGCGCCGCTGCGGGCTGGGCCGGGCGGAGACACCCACCCTCCCCTCGGGCACCTCCTCCCGGCGGCGCGGCGGAGGCGGCCGCGGCCTGGGCAGGGGCCGGGGCCGGGAGAGCGGCGCGGCGGGAAATGGCGGCCGGGTCGGGCTGAGTTGGGGGGACGGAGCTGCACCATGAGGCTGCTGCGCGCCCTTCTGCGCGGTGCCGCCCCGGGCAGCGCCTCCCCGGGCAGCATCCCGCAGCAAGTGGACTTCTACTCACGCTTCTCCCCTTCGCCGCTCTCCATGAAGCAGTTTCTGGACTTCGGTGAGTCCCCGCCGAGCCGCCCTCGACCGCTGCCCCTCCTCCCACAGATGCCTGTGAGGAGCGGGACGGCCGCGACCTCTCACCCCGTCAGCGCTGCCCGGCTGTTGCTTCTCTCCTTTAATGCTGTGCTTTCTGGCAGAAAAGGGCTCTGCTTCCTTCTGGGGCAAGGGAGCCCAGTTGGCTCATTCCCGGAGACTGCAACTATGACAAGGTTGAAATTTAGCTGAAAACTCCAGTTTTTGGCACCACCAGGGTAGTTGGGTGTTTTCCTGCAGAACCGGCGGTGTTGGGGAGAGGGTGGGAACAGCTGTGACAACTGGTAGCGTTACAGCAGTGACTCAGACAGGTGAGACTGGTTAAGCTTTTTGCAAAGCAGCATGCGGCCTTCATGTGTTTTCCAAACACGCGAAACGTGTAGCCTCAGCT
Source organism: Oriolus oriolus (assembly GCA_013400235.1). Lineage (NCBI taxonomy): Eukaryota > Metazoa > Chordata > Aves > Passeriformes > Corvidae > Oriolus > Oriolus oriolus. The sequence goes on from VXBT01002932.1 coordinate 225,310, forward strand.
GGCACTGAGGGGCTGAAACAGTCATCACTTCTCAGTCGCTTGTCTGTGCCCTACAGAAACATCCTACCCAAACGTTACCGCTTTAGAAGGTGCGTGAGAGAAGGAACAGGATGCAGACACCAAGAGCCATCCTGGAGGATTTGGAATCTAGTCTTGAAAATGAGTAAATCAGTAACAGGATACTCAATCTTATGCTCTGTGCCAAAATCACTCCTAATGCTTCCAGGCTTGACTGCCAGCTTGGAAACAAAAGGGATCCCAGGAATTGTTCTATTCTGCTTCAAAGCAAAGACCACATAGAGAAAGGTTGTGTAAGTCACACTGAGAAACCTTTTCAAAGCCTGAAAAGTTGGAGCCATTCTATAATGCGTTCTGGTTCTGTACTCCAGGTGCTTTGTTGTGCATACATGTTTACATAAGTGTTACATATTTAACTAGTTGATAGTTTCATGGCTTTTTATAGTTTTGTCAGTAAAACCTAAGTGAGAACTAATCCTAGAACCCCAAACTTTGTATAAGCAAGGAGACTTACAACGAAGACTTTCTCATAATTATCTGCTGTCACTTCATCCATTTATTCAACGTTTCACTTGTGGCAATGAAATGTATCTGACATTTAAAACTCCAGATTCCTACAGGAACCCCACCACATGTTCTGTTGCTACCATACTTTTAAGCGAAGAATCTTGCAATTCAGAGTTTGCTTTGACCTGTATTATTTTACCACTACTGATAACATAATGCTTACTGTAAAATCAGTGTTTATTTTCAAGGCACACTATTTCCTTGTGTCAAAAGATAGGCTACTTTTTTGCTCTTAGCAGTACCTGAACATAAGGTAAAAATAATCTTGGAAACTTTAAAATATTTTTTTTCTCTCTTTTGCTCAAGGATTTAATCACAGAGAGTAAAAGCTAATAACAGAAATAGAAAAAAGAGTGCAAGACAGAGACAGTATTTGTCTATAAGACATTCTGTAGCCATTATAATCTGATGGTGTTTTCATTAGGGATTTTTTTTTTTTTTGCTCCTTTTGCTAGAGTGAGAGCGGTCAAAGAGGAAATAATAAAATCTGGTAAAGCTAACTTAAAAGAATGAAATATTCTATAAGGAAATTTAGGTCTGGTCTTGGGTTATAAGACCACAGTATTTTCTGTAGGAGTCTTACCCATTCTTTGCCTAGATACAGACTGTAGCTGCACAGGGAAAGAGAGTCATTTGCCTGTTCAATTTGCCTGCCCTAAACTGCCTTCCATGTTTGACCCAGGATTGCGAAGATGAGGCCTTCAGATACAAAAACTATTTTGTGGAGTGTAATTTGCTGTGTATATGAGGCATGTAAAGATTATATTTACATTGTAATACCTGCAATCTCATTTGTTCTTGGAATTTTACCCAAGAAAAGAGAAAGGCCTGTAACAGTCATGCCTGAAATGCAATCTGACGAGGCAGAAGAATGAAAGGTTTCTAGGCAGAGGTCATATGTAGACAACACATGCTGGTGCGTGCCATTGCACAGGAGTTTCTTGTAAATGATTCACTTTTTTATTAACTGACATTCTTTCATCAGTGTAGTTTACAATGTGTCTGAGTCTGCATGCTTTAAAGTGAACTGCTCTGTTTCAATTTGGTGAAGATTTTTCATGTTTAAGGCACTCCCAGCTTCCTTTTTTCTTTCTGCATCCCTTCTTTTAATCTTCCCCAACTTCCCCTTGTCAAATGGAAGGACTGAACGGAGCAGTAACACAGGAGTTAATTTTTAGGAGATACCTGTTGTGAAACACTGGACCTGCAGTATGTACTTCACTGCAGCAGATGGGCAGGTTAGGAAGTTCAGATGCTGTTTATGTTACAGTCTTGAAGTATAGAAAGAAGTCTGGCTGAGAATGAAGTACAGCATTTCTTAGTCTCTTCCCCATGCTGCACCCTCCTTTCTCGCCTAGGAAAACAAGCTTTGTGGGAGTAAATGTAGGTCTTGATTTTAATAACCATATTTAATTGCCACCCCCACAGATGACACTTGCTCTTACAAAAGGACAGGTCAGTTACCAAGAGAGGCGGTATATTCATTTCTAGCTTTTAAAAAGGTAAAACATTAAATGTATTAGTATCCTAATGGCTAAGCAGAGTAGCTGTCCTACTTTCATTTCTTTCTCACTATTCATGTGAATTCATTCATCTGACTTCTGTTCCTGTAAGACTGAATTTAAACTACAACAGATTTAGTTGAAAATGAGATCAATATTACTGAGTTTATTTTCTGAAAGTGTTTGAGGATGAGTTATGGTAATTCACTAGGATCAGTGATCAAAAAGCAGGGTGTATGGAACTACGATACTTCATAAATAGTTTCCGGCGCTGGTTTCATTTGCTTCTCTGACATGCTCAGAATGACATATTGTTTAATCAGTGCTGGTTAGAGTCAGTGTTTACTGAAATAAAATGAACAATATACATGGAGAGAAGCCATATTTAAAGTTGTATAGTATGGGTCTGCAACTGTTGCATTAGTTTCTCTTTATATAGTGAAGATTCTCATTACCGCCACAGGTAGATTTCAGTATGCAATAAATTTTGAAATACAGGTGGGCTGCTGCCATGAAAGAAACACTGGCTCACTAGCCTGGCTGAGTCAACTTTGAAACCAAGGCATAGGCCTCTTGTGCAAGAAAGTAAGAGTTTGTGTACTTCTCTACTATAAGCATTGACTTAGTTCTGATGTCATATTGGTCTTAGGATCTGAAAATGCTTGTGAAAAGACTTCATTTATGTTTCTGCGACAAGAGTTGCCTGTGAGATTGGCAAACATAATGAAGGAAATAAGCTTGCTTCCAGACAACCTCCTAAGAACACCTTCCGTTCAGCTGGTGCAGAGCTGGTAAGAAGTGACATGCCATTCCTTGAAGGGTGACCTGCATATACACAGGTTGGAGGAACTCACTCTTCTACTGAAAGAACATTCATAGGCTTGTTACGTGAACATCACTTACTTATACTGAGATACTAAATACACCAGTGTCATCAGAAACTAAATTTACAGATGTGGGAAAAAACCTTTAGGACCAATTAGAGAACCCACAAGGGAATTAAAAATCATTAAGCATTGCACACACTCATGTATGAGGATACATTTTTTTTTTTTTTAAAAAAACAAAAATCCACCAGAACAATGTTTAATAGGGAACTTATCTGAAAGTGAAGAAGCTAGTTGAAGAAAACAACAGAAGCAGACTAAGGCACAAAATATAGTACAAACCATTTCCAAGACAGGTTATTGCAGATTGAGAGTAAAGGTATAGAAAATATGAAGAAAGAGCAGTAGGAAGCTCCCAAAGCCAAAACATAAAACAACAGAGAGAACACGAAGGTATTAAAGTAAAAAAGACATTATTTGAAAAATAAAATTGCTTTCAAGTAAGGAACTTAGGCATAAATTTTTTTAAGATGAAAGCTAAACAGAGAGATTGCTTGGCAACTGCTAAAGGCACAAGGATTTCCGTAAAGGATTTTTAAGTTAAGAGAACACAAAATCTTCCAAGTAAGTGGGATTGACTAGATGACTGAATATGAAAAGAGCTATCAATGAAGATGAAGGCTCTTAATGAAATACAAATGCTTACCTTCTCATGATACTAGATGACATTGATCAAATGGGAAATTCATTTCATTTGGGCAAATGCAAAGTAGAACACAGGGAAGAACCTCCTCTCCCTGTGTGTTTGCTTGCTTACAATGGAAAAAGAAATTTTGATGCTACTGGGAATATTTTTCTGGATATGTCAGTTGATGGCAAGAAGGAAAATAGTGTTACGACCTAAATAACAAATGGGGAGGAATATAATTGTACCACTGTGTTAGCCCATTATTCCCCTGAATTGCATGCAGCTCCATCCTGAACAGAAAAGACCAAGAGGGATAATCAGAGGGTTGGAACAATTTCTGCGTGAGGAGAAACCAGATAGAATTCTTCCGCTTGGAAAATAAGTATCTAAGGAAAGGGATGGCAGAAATACTTAAGTCATGAACAAATGGAACAATTTTTCTAACAGGAACTCGCTGAGGCTGCAAATAAGTGATCACCTACTGGGTTTAAAACACAAAGATGATATTTTATGCATTCTAATTGAATTGTGGAATTTATTGCTCTGGAAATTTTGGAAGAAAACATCACAAATAGATTCAAAGCAATCTAACAAAATTCACAGGGGAGACAGGTAGAGTGATTTGGAAACACGCAACATTGGGATACCACAAATTGCTAACTAGACAGATCTGGGGAGACATAGTAGAATTGGTCTTTATCCTGTTTGTTTCTTTGAAAGGTATGTCCAAAGTCTTCAGGAGATTCTTGACTTTAAGGACAAAAGCTCAGAAGATTCAGGGGCTATTCACAGGTAAGGCTTTGCTGTCATATATGTTAATATCTTATTAATACTGTATGGAAGAACTGGCAAGAAAACATTAGCTTAAAAAAAATTTCCTATCTCACATCTTTACAGAAGAATTGCAGCAGTGTCATCCCCTGTCCCTAAAAGGAGGGTACATTAACACAGGAAATGAAGCACTTTAGCATAATGTCATTCTGTAGAATGCTCTGGTCAGTGTTGGCTGACTGTAAGTGCCGTTTGACAGGCATGGGTTGTTCTGCATGAAAACAGTTGGTATGGTTTTCTCTTTCTCGTGGAAGTAATCAAGACAATAAATAAATAATAATTTTATAAATAGTCAAAATAGTTGATTACTGGTTGTTTCAATGGTAGTCACCTGAAATATGCTGTGAAGACTGACCTGCCTTCTTACTGCAGTAGGCAGACGTGATATTTTTGTATGGAGGTCTTCATTTTTGTAGCCAGGCACTCTGTTTGTCAGAGTATTGAATTCCCTCAAAAGTGAAACACTAACAATGTATTCATTTTAGTTTTACAGATACTGTGATAAAAATCCGGAATCGACACAATGATGTAATTCCCACCATGGCTCAAGGAGTAATAGAATACAAGGAGAGCTTTGGCATTGATCCAGTGACCTCACAGAACGTGCAGTATTTTTTAGACCGCTTCTACATGAGTCGCATTTCAATCAGAATGCTCCTTAATCAACACTGTAAGTGCCGGTGTTGAAAGGAGGGGAAATGATACCTGGACCATGTCAACGCTATTTTCCTTTAATGTTTAAGTGCTTAATACATACTGAAGTGCCACATAGGAGTATACGATTTGCCTTTCCATTTATAACTCATTCTTAGTACAATTCCTAAAATACTTATTAATAGTAGGCTTTCAAGTATGGTGAGGACTCAAATTATAGATTGCCTGTGAATTTTTTATTTGGCAAAACTGAAGAGACAAACTAAAATTATACTGGATATTAAATAATGTTTTCTTTTTTGGCAGCTTTACTGTTTGGTGGGAAAATCAACCCAGCTCATCCAAAACACATTGGAAGCATCGATCCTAACTGCAATGTTGTTGAAGTTGTTAGAGGTAAATTCAGATGATAAGAACAAGAATCCTGAAAACTTACAAATACACATCCTGATATTCATATACTGTTTAGTTCTTTCCTACCTGGAACAGAAGTTGTACTTAAAGTGTAATACAATTTTGTTTCTTTTTCCTATAAACACAGTTTTTGTGAGAAAATACACATCTCCCTGACAGTGCATGGTACTTCTAATTTTTGGTTTTTTGGCAGACTCTAAAGGAGAAAAAAAAAGTGAGAGGGGGAAATGTAACTTCCTGTGTTTATTATTATAGATGGCTATGAAAATGCCAAGAGACTTTGTGATTTATATTACATGAGCTCTCCAGAACTTATCCTTGAAGAGTTGAATGGTAAGTGAATATGGACAAGGCATGGTCTTGAACATCATGATGGCTTCTTCTAGAGGAGCTGGTGGTAAAATGTCTTCCTGCTTTTCCTATAGTTCATGTGTTTTCTGTATCTATTGTAATAAATAGTTTGGGTTTTTTTAAATCTGGCAGAATGCTTTCCCCACTCCTCCCTTTAATAAGAAAACTGACATGAATAGAAGTTTTTGATACTACAGCTGTTGGTATAACAAATCTTAGCAGGCTCCTTCCCTCCCTAAGATTTCATGTGTCTTTACCTGACATTACTGCATCTCACCCGCTCTGCATTTCTTGCAACACTTTAAAGATTTATACAAGACATCCCATTCCATCTTCATGATACCTATGAGGAGGTCATTAGAAAGCAACTATGATATGCCCTAATCAGTGATGCCATAGTGGGTTTTAAGATTAATTTCTAAAGCAGCAAGCAACACTTGAAAATCTTGACTTTTGATTAACATACAACTTTTCAAAAGATTTCTGTTCAAATTTTCCTTCTTTAAATCCAACAATACAAATTCACATTTTGAATTACTGTGGGAATCAATAAAAGATGTCTCATTTGCTATTTAGTTACTTAGATTCTCTTCTCTCCAGCTAAATCACCAGGACAGCCCATGCAAGTGGTGTATGTGCCATCACATCTCTATCACATGGTTTTTGAACTTTTCAAGGTCTGTGCATTTACCATTAATTACACAATTCTTTCATACATCTTTGTTTACTGAGATTGTATTTCTTTGACCTTCTGAACCAATTCTAGATAATAGCGTGTTTTTGCAAGTGCAAACTTCTCACCATTTGACTGCAGGAACACAGCTACACTGTACTATTAGGGAAACAGTAATTGCACAGAAAATGAACAGCTTTGGAGTATGTATCTCTTTTACCCAGCCACTGAATACTTTCTAAATAGACAGCTTAAATCTTAAAGGACTTATGAAGACATTAGTTAATAAAGCAAGTGAGAATAAGGTATCCCCAAAATTTTGTATCTTCAAATCTGGTAAAATGTGTAACAGGTCCTAAAGAGCTTTCCTCAAGCAGTTCAGTCCTAGACTTTTCTTGGACTTTGTGTCATATTGCACATACTATGTGTATTATAAAGAATTCTACAACAAAAACTCTGTACATTCATGTTTCCTTTAAAAAAAATTAAAATGTTTGAAGTCTCTGTATTCTAATACACTATATATATACTGATACTGAATAAACCAGAAATATTAAAAAACCCATTCTAAACCAATGTACTTTCGTTGTGATTCTTAAATACAAGATAAAAATAACTACTAAATTGATGTTTTAAGATAATATACAAAGTGAGCAGGATTTAAGTTGTACTTGAAAATTACAGAATGCAATGAGAGCCACCATGGAACATCATGCTGACCGATGCATTTATCCTGCAATTCATGTACACATCACGTTGGGAAATGAGGATTTAACTGTGAAGGTACTCACTTTTTTTTAATTATTTTGAAGGTTATTTTGATTAGGGTTTTTTTTCCTGTCATGAGCAGCATATTAGTAGCTTGAGCTGGTGATCTGGTTCCAGCAATAGATTGTATGTGATGATGTATGTAAGTAAAAAGACCATTATGGAATTTCACATACTGCCTCAGTAGGAAATTAATGAAGAGGTTGCAGTCACGCTGAGGGTTCTGCAATAGCATCCTGTACTTGCTTGTGTCTTGCCTAGCTTAGAAGCAACCATGACTAAAAGCGAAGTAGCATCTTTATACAATTGTAACATCAGCATTTTGTAAGTAACAATGACAGAACTATACAGGTGTGAAACAACTGAAAAGAGTGAAATATATATTGTATATTCCACACAAAACAAACCTTGCAGTTTCTTCTTTTTCTGTACAACATCCATGTTGGATTTCAAAGACTAACTGCAAGGACTGGGTTTTTCATAGGTCTAACTAAACTGTAGTAAAACAACTCCTTTGACTTACTCCTTCAGCAATAGGTTTTAGTAGATTATACTTAAATGGCAGTATTCTTGAGGGACAAAGACAAAATACACAAAGACAAAATACCTGGCATTTGCTAAAAGGTACAGATAGTGACTTCAGTCAAAAGCGTGTTATGAACGAGATAAAAGCAATGCACAATTCAAGTAGAATTTCCTTGCCTCCAAGAGATTATGAATGCTTCTTATGGTAGTATTTTATTTAATGGTTTGGATAAGGGATGAAAGGGAAGGATTCATCTCTCTCTGGTCATTGTTGGAGATGAGAATTAAAGAAAACCTGTAACTTAGTAGGGACAGCTTCAAATAATGTTTTACCTGAACTTTCTCTGGCTTATTGTTTGAGAGAAGCTGTCTTTTATAAAAATGTATTCAGAGATACAAAGCTAAATGCTCCATCTTGTTTCAGATGAGTGATCGTGGTGGTGGCGTTCCTATGAGGAAAATTGACAGACTGTTCAACTATATGTATTCAACAGCACCACGTCCTCGTGTTGAGACATCGCGAGCTACACCTTTGGTATGCAAATCTTTTATATCCTGGCATTGTGCATACGTCTAATTGTTACAAAAACCATATAGCCAAAGCTATGAAATACTGATTTTGTAGTTACTACACTGAGTAATATTTAAATATTACTTAATTCAAGCAATTACAGCAATTTTCAAAAAATAACTGGAAAATGGCATAAAATAGTAAAGATTATTTAAATTTGTTCAAGATTCTCTTTTTCTCTAAAGATCAGCCACCTCAAGCAGAACACTTAGCTATGCTGCACATACTGTAGTGAGAGCTGGATTCTGAATTATTTTTGTAGCCACTGAATGAAAGGAAGAATAATTACAGCAATGACTTTGGATCAAGGCCGTAGTTCATTTGTACTGTGTAGTCAATTGTAGCATCCCCCAGCAAGGATGAAGGATGTGACAGGCTACATGGAGAATCTACTTTGGTCTCATGTGAATGTAGTAAATGCTCAAGAAATAAAGCCTAAGCTCTCAGAAATTAGAATCTCTGAAGAGCTTTCCTGTATATATTCTCCCACATTGCATCATTAAAAAATATATATAGTTCTGCATGTAGATGACTGAAACTCACTAAACACCAGATCTTTACAGAGAAGTGTTGTGTACACTCTTTGAGAGATTAGCTCTAAACTTAGTGTTTAAACAAAAAGTCACGCTTAACACTTCAGGGCTACGTCCTGCTACTGCAGTCAGGGCTTGGTAGAATTTTAGTATAAGCTGCAAATTCATAGACATTGTGTCTTGAACCTTTTTTACATGTTCTGATGATGAAATGTATCTGACTTAAGAGCACTGAGTACTTAAGATTAGTAGCTCCAGCTCCGTGAGGCGCGACACAGACACAGCACAGTTTTCTCTAATGGCATCTCTTCAAAAAGCTACTACAATACAAGAAGTGTTATCTACCAGCCCTGTCTGACAAAGGAATGAAACAGTTTTCCCATGATCACAATCATCCATGCATTCTTGTGGTTTTGGGGTATGTAACAGTTAACATAGTTAACATCTGAACTCCTGTTACTGTCAAACATCTTGTTTAGTTTGTCTCTTTTACCTATTAGGTTAAAACAGAAAATGCCACTGATTGATGCAACTAATGGAAATATCCTTTTTCTCCTATTAGGCTGGATTTGGTTATGGCTTACCCATATCACGTCTGTATGCACAGTACTTCCAAGGAGACCTGAAACTGTATTCCTTAGAAGGCTATGGTACAGATGCAGTCATTTACATCAAGGTATGATGTAACACTCTACCACTTTACATTTAATCAGCAGCTCTAATCCAAACTGCTAATGGAATGTGTTCTGTTACAATAACTTCAATTTAAAAGAATCATCAGCTACAGCCTTTTCTCCTTACAGGCCTTATCAACAGAATCAATTGAAAGACTCCCTGTATACAACAAAGCAGCCTGGAAACATTATAAAGCAAACCATGAAGCCGATGATTGGTGTGTGCCAAGCAGTGAGCCAAAGGACATGACCACTTTTCGCAGTATGTAGCTTTTTCCTCAGCAGTTCATAAGAAGTAGGTTTGTCTGTAAAGGGAATTTAAAAGACCTGATTTATACCAAGATGTTGAGCCACTTTTGATAAGTGAAAGTAATTTTAAGTGGTGTAACCGAAAGTTTAGAGTAGTTAGGCTTTTCTGAAATTAAAAAAACAACAGCCACCAAAACCCCCAGACCTGCACTTATAAAGTGAGGTCATACTTAATTTGTTTCATTTTCTATTTATGACTGCTTTCAGAGCTAAGTCAAAGGAGCAGTATTTTGGTTTCTATAGGGATCAAGGCAACATCTATCACATGTGGTATTAATTTATATAATTACAAAATAGCTTTATTGGAAAAACTATTGAAAAAGCTCAGTGGAACGTTCTTCCTTTATACAACACTACAGATTAATGAAAAACTCGTGTAAGAAATATCGAGCTCATTGCTATATCCTTGAAACTGGCACTTTCTATTCTTTTATCTTAAGCATGCTGAAGCTTAATTTTGCGAAGTTAAATATGTTGCCTACATACATTGCCTACATCAAGGGGGTTTTTTCAGCTGTAGAAATCACACATCTCTGTAGGGATAAAAAATTCAAAAAAGCATTTTTAACTGCTACTACTGGTATAATGTATCTCAGGTATGTGGCACCAATTGTATTTCTTTGGTTGTAATATGAATATGTAATAGATGTGAAAAACTTCTCTTGCCCTGATAATTGTGAATTAAAAACCAGCATTTGCTTGTGTACAGTAGAGAAATGTTGTCTTGCATTTGCCTGTATTTCTGTAGGTCATACCAAAATGCAGTATCAACATTCTAGCCTTTGTAAGATCTCAGACTTGGGTATGTCAGGTACAGCTGTAAATTCTAATATAAAAACTATTCTAATAAACAGATTTTAAAAATTGGTCTGTAATAGGGCATCTCTATTACTTTGACAGTATAAATTACCTTCTCAGGAGTAATAAGTGGAATTAACAGTTTTTGAAAATACCTCTGGCATTTGTGATATGCTTCTGGCCTCATTTTTGTAGTAACTGGAAGTCACACTATAACAAACATGATAACCAGAATATGTTAATCAAAGACAAACTGTCAGAACATACAGGGGAAGATAGAGAGGGGAATTAATATTACATTTCACATACAAAGTCCTTTTAATAAAGAATTCAACTTAATGCCTACTGTACCAGCTTCATTCAAATCATACACATCCTGTGTTGCACCTTGATCCCTGTCAGTCCTGAACATTTCAGGAGTGATGCAGGTAAAGCCACTGAGAACTAATCCTCTTCTCAGTTAATTAAACTGCCTGTAATTCTGTGGTTTTCGTTCTGCAGCAGACATGCACAATCCCTCAGAAACAATAAGCCTAGCTTCTGCTAGTTTACTATCTCTGCACAGAGCAGAAGGTGAGGTACCACAAGTGAAGGGGATAGGTGGGATGTTGGAAACTGAAGTCATGCTACTCTAGTTGTAGCTGAGCCAGATTCATCACCTACTACCTCCCTAGCCCAAGTTCTGCAAAACAATTAAATGGTTTTATACCCTGGTTAAGGTAATGTAGGTTAACTTTAATAGAAGTGCATTACAGACTGGGCTGTATAGACAGTTAAACTGACAGTGTGAGGCAGGATTATTGTATGTATGTTAATTGCCACCAGAACAGTAGGGTTACCTATTCCACTCAAGCTTGTGGGCACCTTGAGGCCCCTATTTTTCTTCCTTACAAGGATGAAAGGTGATAACTGGCACAGCTTTCAATCTGCAGGGCTAAAAGTGAGGGGAACTGAGAACTGTTCTCTGGCCCTGCAAGAGGATGTGAGAAATGCCATGTAGTGTAAAAGGGGCCTGTACAAATGTTGGAAGGGACACTTGCAGCTATTGTTTTGCTAAACTAAAACTGAAAGTTACAGCAAGGGCTTTTAAAAACTCAGGTCTGAAGCTGAGCATTCTTAGGCTTTAAATCTTTTAACTAACTCAACTGATTTTAGTAACATCAAATGACCACAAGCAGTATTTCTGAAGAAAAGCTAACAGTTTGTTTTCTACAAAGTCTGTTACGTAGTTTAGATATTACTGAAATAAAGTCTCTTTCATGTTCTTGGCTAACTACCAATTGAATTCTGATTATTGGAACAACTTGCTGTATAATTGTAGTTGTATCTAACTCTTCACCTGCACCCCAGATGATTGTGGTGAAAACACAAATGTGTGTAGTGTTTTGATTTACAATATTTAATCCTAGTTAAAAATTTGATCTTTGATAACTTTTGGTTTCAACTGAAGTGCAGAAGACAACTTTTGTGTTTAGTATTTTCATTACTATACTGAAGTCATCGCTAGCACACTGGTTAAGTTGAAGTGAATCACTGTAGAAAAGTAGTGTACTATCAAAATGCTGAGATTAATAGTTTTGTACACAAATTAGCTCAGTCTTGCACTGTAAAATTAATCTTGGTTTGTGTAAGTTTTTTGAATGAATCACTGCATTTATTCATTAAAACTATTGTAAAAACTAAACTCTCTTGGGTGATTGCGTAGCTTGTACCGAGCTCATTCCGTGCAGCCAGCCTTCTCGTTCAACATCCGACCGATGTTAAATGCTGTGGGCTGTGACAATCAGTGTTCTCATGCTCAGGTGCCAGGGGAGTTTATCATCCCTGCTATAGCCCCTCCTTACCTACAACAGCTCTGCACACAGGGAAACCTCTGAAACCATTATTTCCACTAGTCTCCTTCATGAGAAAACTCTTCACAGGGTGCGCAACAGTTGGCTTAAATGGAAACGATAATACGTGGTTCTCTCAATATTCTGTGTTCTAGCTGTGAAAGCACTCAGCTTTCTTGACTGAATTAAGTAAAGGACGGTTTTACGTGGGTGATCCTGACCATTTGATGATTCCATACTTGTAATTCTCTTCTATCAGTAGGGCAGCATTCCTCTTTGGTTCAAGGTCTGTAAGTTTGGCATACAACTCAAAGCTACTGCAAACAAAGTAAATAAGTTAAATCTTGACCAAAGAATGCATAAAACTGAAATATAACGTCTTTTAAAAAATAGTTATTATCAAGATTTTCCAACTTTATTTTGGAAATGCCTAGTGTGCAGAAGCATTTCCACACAGTCCTTTTGCTGAAATTCTTAAGACATTTATACAAAAAAATAATAAATGGGAAACACCAACAGTGAAGTTCATTCATTTAATTAAAATGAAAAACAGTCCATAGATTTAAAGGAGAACTTGGTCCACATAAACGAACTATGTAAGTTTTGTTCTAGTCCATTCTAGGGTGGAACTGATATTTAATCTAGTCTATGTTTCTGGAATAATCTAATTTAAGGAAGTGCTCTTGTAGTATCTCTAGAAAATAGTATGTAAATATACAAAACACCAAGTCATGTTCTAAGCTATTTCAAGAATCAAATCCTCCTTTAAAGAGAAATAATCTGTAGTCTACAACTGAACATTTAAATACAAGGCAGAAACCCAGTGCGTCAGTGATAATTTTTTCCTACAATTCTTCCCTCAGTATTTTAGGTTTGAAAAACAGTATTGTTTAAAATTAGCAAATATATAAATTTGGTCCGCAAAAAATCTTGTAGCATGTAGAAAAGAGAAATACATGTATTGCAAATTGATCTTATTCATAGCATAAATCTATAAAACTATGTATTATTTAGGAAAAATAGGTTAAAAAGGATCTTATTTATAGGCTTAAACCTTGTCCCAACACCATACGGGTAGTGTACAGAAAACTTAATATGCTTAGGATATGTAGTTTGTGAAAACTACTTAGTATTTCTTGTTATCTTCTCAGTAAATTGCAACACATGGAATTCAAAAAAAATGTGCTACTAAAGAGAACTTTGAATGAAGTCCCAGAAGTACAAGAATTAAAACAAAATAATCCATAAATTTGAAATACATGCTTTCTTCTTAAATTAATTTGACATTACCATTTTCTTAAACTTAATTTTTACTATACATCTTTAGTGGCAACAGATAAACAGACTGTCACAGACTGAATTTGTTGGCAGGATTTTTCTATTGTCCCTCTATCAGATTCAACTCTATCAAATGCTAGTTGACTAATACTGGAATGATTTTTAATACAGTATTCTACTTTTCACAAACATCAATTTCAATGAAAAGGGCATATGACACCTTAGAAGCAAAAAATGTTACTTAAGGCAGAAAGTTAAATTATTGTCTATTAGTACAGGCAGAGTCAACTAGAAATAAAAATACTGAAAATATTATTTCATTTTATTGGGCTGTAATGGGGAGGGACCACAATTTAAAAGTAAAAAACCACCTACCACGTTGAACTGTTGCACTTTCCCTCCTCCCTCAATTGTACAATTATATACAAATCTGCTGAACTTCCTCAAGATTAGGCAAGTCTGCACTAAAATAAAATGGTCATTTTAGCAGCTTGATTCAAGAGTGGCCACCACTCTGCCAGTCTTGCGAACTTCTTTCTCCTTCTTTTGAACCTTTTCCTTCTGCTTTTCCAGTTTTTCCTGTGTTTTTCTAATATCCTTAATTTTTTTCTTTATTGTTGATCGGTCATTCTGACTGGAAACTCCCAAAGCCTTTAGAGAGGGAAAACAAAACAAAACCTCATCAGTAATTTTTTTCCAACAGCACTGTCAACAGTGCTTGTGCATTAACAATACAAGAAAGTGTTATTCACTTTTCTACAAGATAGTCTGTTTATTTGAAAAATAAGGACTTAGGGCCTCAAAAGCATTTTAAATAATCATCTGGGTAACAAGGTAGGTAAGGAAACCAAGGCCAACTCTTCAGTTGTGAAATAACATTTGTGTTGCATTTTACAAACATGTAAACCCCTGAGAATTTCCAGAAAGTAACATCACAAGTACTAGTTTCCAGGTATTTTTCTAGCTCTTTTTATACATGAGGAATTTTTATTCAGTAACTACTCCTTAATTTTAAGGATTTTAAAGTGTGTAATTAAGAAGTGACTCAGGGAGCAGACAGTACATTTTGATTTGCGATCGGCAGGTGGCAGCACCCGATTCCACGTGCCTGACTGCACTCGCACTGTGTCAGCCCGAACGGCATCAGGTGCACATTGAGCTTTAAGCATCAACATTCAAGGTTCCACAACTGCAGACACTCATTTGACAGGCCAGTCGCTGCTCTTTCCTCTGTGCCCATTAAATTTTATAAAATACACAACATTTAGTGTTGCATGTCTATTTAAAATGTAGGCATATTTTGGAGACTGAAGTTAGACACCTTTTCCCCGCCTAAGCCCCTCAAATTCTTAGTATTGATCATTAATAATAATTTGCCTTATGCCAGAATAGACCAATGAAGCTCTTGCCTGTCCAAAATGCAGCCTGATAATCTAACAAGAAAGAAAAATTGCAGGAATTTACTAGCACTATAAGGGATACATATACAGTGCAGCTTTCCAGATGTAAAATGGCAAGAAAAGGCTCAAAAGATTCAGAATATGTATTTTCAGCAAGAGTAAAAGCCTGAAACATTTAAAAGGTCACCAGATCGGATTTGAGCCTTCCCATTTGAAGAAGAAATCTGGAAGAAACAGATTTCTAAAACTGGATCCTGCAATTCTACTTGAATTGGCCGGAACTTGCTTTGATACGACCTTATATTGAGATTAGGTGACAGATGTATCAATACCCCTTGGACAATTATGCTTACTTTCATTTCCTCAAGATACAAACAAGGAAGAAATATTTGTTATTTTTCTGGCTATACACAGCCTGTCTTTAATTCTACAATCAATCACTAATTACTATCTAATTACACAGTCTCCAAATATTTTGAAAGTAAGTAACTCAAAATAAAATAAGTAACAAGAACAAATAACTCTATCCCTTAAAAAGCCACAAAACCAGGAAACAGGACATTGTAGGTTAAAAATATGTTTGAATAAGCAGCGAAACCTATACAGTTACAAATCTATCCCGGGATATTCACGTACCTTTAACTTCTCACTGTCGAGCTGCATTAACTGCTGTCCATCTACGTTCATAGCTGTGAACTCTGTAATATACTGCTCCATGTTCATTCCCATTAACCAGTGGCATACTTGCTGGGTGGTCCATTCCGAAATAGGTCTACTGTGCCATTGATTTTGCTTTCCTGTTGTTGTAAATTCATCATCCAATGCCTAACCAATTGAGAAAAGTCACGATCAGCAATATTTTACCTGACTGTATGCTGAATTGAAGTTGCCAGTTGAGTTTGATTAACAAAGTGCATTTTTAAACATGCTCTACTCCAAAAGGACTTAAGTTCTTGAAATCAGTTTGCCTAGTTTACTATAAACAAGAAGACACTACGACATTCAACACAAACTAAGTCAGAAACAGAGAACATAGATGGTAAATTGGACCTATCCAAACAATGAACACGCTTCCTCAGTTATTTGGTTAAGATAGGTATATGTTAATATTAGATGCTACCTTACACAGCATGAAGAATCATCAAGCACTTCAATCCTATTGTTGATTATTGTTAAGTGATGGAAATCCAGAATAAAAGCAATTCTAGTAGCCAGTAAATCTGGTGAGTGTTCTAGGTACAGTTTTACTACATTTCATACATTTGTAAAAGAGAGGACTGTTCATTCTTTCAACTAATGCTATTACATCAACATTTTAAAAGGTCTGCCCAAATAGAAGATGACCATTTCAGAAACATAGCAGCTTGTAGACTTCCACTGAAAATAACACTTCGCCAGCTCACAGAGCTTTTGGGGTACCCTGCTTCAATTTCATTTTGCTTCTGAGGGGAGAAGGTACTGCTGTTTGTCCTGAAGCACTATTACTTCATCACAAAAGAAAAGCTACACAATAGAGCTCAACGTCTAAAGAAATTCAGGTGTGCTACTTGAATCAGTAACATCAGTTAACTGAAGTTTTCTTAACTCTCCAGAATCATCTCTCACTAGCTCATGACTGAGTGCAGGCTGCATTAGACTTGCACACTGCTCCGCTGGGCAGCTTCCACTACTCATCAAAGATATTTGCAAACAGCAGAAAATATGCTCCCCTTTTCCAGCGAGCCTTACACTCATTTGTAAACAAAAAACATGGAAATAAGCATCTTTCTCAAATCCCTCATCTCATGGATTTGAGACATGACCCTGTTAAGTTGCAGGTGAACAACTGCCAGCCAAACGGATCTCACAAAATCCAGCTTATTTGATTAAATATTTGGCGAGTTGATTGATGTAACAAAATAATTGTGGTGATTACAAGTCAAAGATAGTGAGCTGTAGACCTGTCACATGATCTGATCATACAACACACTGGATCTGAGCATGCAATATGGAAGACACATATGAGGGGAAACACAATTTTCAAATTTCCAGTGTAGTGAAGGACTACGCGTAATTCGAAATGGTTTTGCTTTCCCTGGCCTGTGAGACAAGGGACAGTGGCTATATTAGGAGGCAATGCAGAAAAATAGGAACGAGTTTGTAGAGCTCAACAGTTTGTGCTGAGGTCCTAAAATCCACGCTACAAGCATTTCAAAGGATTTTCACTTCCAGATAGCTGTAGTCTGATCAGAAAGACTCAGTGGCCACTAGCAGCTGGAATGCAGCAGGACCACTGTTCGAGCACATCTGATTTGATTTCCAAGATAAATCAGAGTAAGGCAAGTGAGAACAATCAGAATATTTATTTCAAAAATGAACTCCTTATCCAAATCAAAATGCTTATGTAGATATAACAAGTGCAAACACATCTGCCTTTCTGATGTGCAAAAGAAGAACAGCAATTTGCATAAAGTAACAGCAAAGGGCTCTAAAAGAGGTTTGGCTTGCAGTGCTCTATGCAGCGTTTGTACCAAGACCACTGGAGCACTGAGTCTTCTATCCAAGCTATCAAGCTTGAGATGCTTTGTACAGAGAAGATTAGTTGACTAAATTATCAAGGGAATTTTAAAATGCACATTTATTTTAAATAATTTTAGATAACAGTGCTCCCCAACCTGACATTGCAATACAAAATATATATTGGTAACTTTGTCTCATACTAGCAAGTGTTCATGAATAATACATAAAAAAGGGGAACTACTTTGCATTTTAAGTTGGACCTGTATCTCAGCTGTGGTCTATCAGCCACAAGAAATACTAAAATATATGCTGCTACATACGTATT
The DNA here is from genome assembly GCA_013400235.1 of Oriolus oriolus. Classification (NCBI taxonomy): domain Eukaryota; kingdom Metazoa; phylum Chordata; class Aves; order Passeriformes; family Corvidae; genus Oriolus; species Oriolus oriolus. Next base: position 243,347 of record VXBT01002932.1, read on the forward strand.
TTTTAATATATCTACATACTTTTATCATTTGGGGGGGGGGGTGTGTATCTATGTATCTCCTTTACATGAAAAAATGTGTGTAAAATGTTTTATTCCAGTTTACTGAATAAACTCTAGATTTACTGAATCTGTGCAAGCCATGCAAAAACTTCACTTCGGTAATTTCAGAGTCTAAGTACTTGAAGATGTATTCTTGTCAAAAAATAAATTAAAAAAAAGAGAGACCCAGAGTCTTTCATTTTGTCTGAGAATGTCCCTTGACAGAATCTTGGGGGCTCTCTGAACCAGTTTGTCCAAGCAGCACAGATTAGAGCAGCTACGAGACTGCACTATGAAGGAGTCCTCCAGGCTTAGCTAGGAATTGCATTTTGGGGTTTCAGCATCATCAGTTGCTACCAAACTCCTTCTACTTCATATTGGTAAAGACAGAACCCTAAAACTGGAAGTTGTAGCAACACCTGAATCTGTGTTAAAACACACGGACATCATCTCCTCACAGGTATTTAATACTGTATAATCTGAATTTTTCACTACTACACAAGGGAAAAGCACATCTCTTTAACTATTTTTCAGAATATAGGAAAGTGAAAACTGTAGAAGGATAAGATGAAGAGCACCAACTTCTGAGTAAGACCTACTGGTCATTAAATAATACATCTACATAATTTTTTTCTCAAATGTCTATTCAGAGGCAGAAGGAACATGCCAAGCTGTTTGTACATCAGAGTTAAGAGTCCCCAAAACAGCCACTACACACACAAGAGATCAGCTGCAAATTCAGAAAGCAGAACTAGAACAACTCCTAAGGTATGGAAGCATGAGAAAGCCATGTGCTCCTGCATAAAAATGCGTGTGATTCAGAAAGCAAGTAGAGGCTCTGGAGATAAAAACACAGAGCCCAAGAAATACCATTGCCATTGCATCATTTAACATATTAAGAACATTAGAAGGATTACCCAGCTAGCTTGCTAACCATCTGTGAGTGAAGTGCCTCTGCTGTAACTAGCTGGCTGCTAACAACTCAACTCTCACCAGGCAGTCACGTCCCCAAACTGCCTGTGAGCACCTGCCCAGCAGGGAGGCAGACTCCTCAGTGCTGCCCCGTCTAAATCTCTAAGAGGTGCTTCCATCTCCAGTTTCCTAACAATTCCAGGATTTGTAAGGCAGCATGCAATAGCCCACTTCTCTGAAAGGAGGAGTTACACTGGCAAGCACAACTCCTGCTGCATACTTATGAACCCATCCGGACAACAACCATCAGGTAGAAATTACACTCATTAAGAGCTTAAGTTAACGATCCTGTTCAATGTCTTTACTGGTGATTTGAATGAGGGGATTGAGTGTCCCCTCAGTAAATTCGTGGATGACATCAAGTTTAGTCAGAGTGTCAATCTGTTGGAGGGTAGGAAAGCCCTGCAGAGGGACCTGGACAGGCTGGATCAGTGGGCCAGACCAAGAGCATGAGGTTCAACATGACCAAGTGCTGGGTCCTACACCTTGGCCACAACAGCGCCATGCAGTGCTACCGGCTGGGGGCACAGTGGCTGGAAAATGGCCCCAGTGGAAAAGGACCTGGCAGTGCTGGTCGACAGCAGCTGAACAGGAGCCAACATGTGCCCAGAAGGCCAAGAAGGCCAGCGGCATCCTGGCCTGGATCAGGAATAGAGTGCCCAGCAGGGCCAGGACAATGCCTGTCCCCCTGTACTCGGCACTGGTGAGGTCACGCCTCGAGTGCTGTGTCCAGTTCTGGGCCCCTCAGTTCAGGAAGGACATTGAGGTGCTGGAGCGTGTCCAGAGAGGGGCAGTGAAGCTGGTGAAGGGTGTGGAGCGCAAGTCCTGCGAGGAGCAGCTGAGGGAGCTGGGGGTGTTTAGCCCAGAGAAGAGGAGGCTCAGGGGGACCTCATCGCTCTCTACAACCTGCTGGAAGGAGGGTGTAGCCAGGTGNTACAACCCGCTGGAAGGAGGGTGTAGCCAGGTGGGAGTCAGTCTCTTCTCAGAGGCACCCAGTGACAAGAGGACAGAGTCTTCAGCTGGCCAGGCAAGATTCAGGTTGGACATCAGGAAGAATTCCTTCACAGAAAGGGTGATTAGATATTGGAATGGACTGCCCAGGGAGTTGGTGGAGTCACAGTCCCTGGAGATGTTTAGGGAAAAACTGAAGGTAGCACTCAGTACCATGGTCTAATTGACAAGGTGGTGTTCGGTCATAGGTTGGACTTGATGATCTCAGAGGTCTTTCCCAACGAAATTTATTCTGTGATTCAAAATCCCCCAAATTGCTGTAAGATTAATTACTTATTTTTTCCTAGACCTAGACTACAAACTTTAAACCTCCCCCCCAAACCAGAAATAAGTATTTTTCTTCACACGTACTGCTTTCCAACAGAGAAAGCAGTTCAGAGTTTATTCCTTGTTTTCCTCAGAGTAGACCCTTGGTACTCAATGTAATTACTGAAAAGGTACAAACAGCTTTCACTGCTCATGCGGAACCGGGACAATAAGCAACATATGAACTAGACAGAAAACTGCAATTAGACTCATGTATAACAAAAAGAGGCTTAAATCATCACTTTACACATGGACAATTAGTAATAGACAGCTTTCATTTTGAGTTTTAGAACCTGAAGTTTACTGAAAGTCTGTAATACTGATCAAAGAATAATACTCATGTAGACATCTTTAATAAAATATTACTATTTATACTGCTTGAAAGTTTTAGAAACAGATACTCCATTCTTGAACCATTCCATTCAAAAAACTGCAGGGAGCACTTGCAAAGATAGATTATTAACTAGACTTCCTCTGGTTTTCATTAGATCAACGACTGTTATCTCCAATAAAAATCTGCAAAAACTTAATCCACTACTACAACCTGTAAACTAGTTATATGGTTTTTGACACCTCAGGTTTTATTGTTAGTGAATTTCTAACATTGTTTGTAAGACTGCTCTGACTTTTACATATTACTGGGATATTTTAAGATTTTCACCAAAGACCAATTTAAGACAGCGTATAAAAATCTCATCACATTCACGAACCACCAGTCTGGCAAGCCCCCTAATTCCATTTACGTAGGATAACTATGTTCAGTTTTTAACGAGCTTTCCTAAACTAAAGGATTTAATTTATAAAGATGTCCACCAAACACCAAATGAGATGGTATCTCAGAATGCTACCTTAGTGGGGACTTTAGGCTTCAGCTGTGGCCAAAGGAAGTAGTTCTCCAGGGGAATGAACATGCTTTCAGGTACCCAATTTCTACCTATCTATCAGAACCACCATATACTGACTTTTCTCCTTTACTTTTCCTTTTGTTTGTTTTTATTGAGATGAAATTTTATCATAAAACAAACCTGCACAGACATGAAGGCAAGGTCAAAAATGTTGCAGTTTTCATTCACCCAGGAAGTTGCTTTAAAATAGTGGAACAGAACAGCGTTACATTTAAAATTAAAAACTGCAACTTGATCAGAAAGTTCATTCTGATTTTTATGATATAACTAGGATCAGAACACACAGGCTGATGTGTCATCCACTAGTGACATCCTTAGTTCATTAACAGCTTCTTTACAGTGCTCTTCAACATTCAAATATGGAACAGCCGTTAGGTTCACATCACACACATCTGTTTCTATTAAACATGCTGTAGTGTGAACAACAACAACAACACACATATACACACTTTGAAACTCACCTCATTTGAAGAGAAGGTTAAAGTGTGTGAACGACCTGACAGATTTGGTTCTGTCACTAACCCTGAAAGTTCACAACTTGGCTTGCTATGGTATGTATCATCTATGACAATTCTACTCTGCAAACAAGTGGAAATAACGTTTTATTAACTCACTTCTTGGAAAAGCAAGTCATCAGGTGACATTCTTATAATTTTGATTTTTGGTTTAAAAAAAATGGTATGACTCAGTTACCTTTAGAACACATATGAAATGTACTAACTACGTCAAGCATCTGACTTGTTTTTGTTAAACTTCTGAATTCAGAAACACAGTAACAAATTGAAAGCAATATCCCCAATAAGAGCAATGTGTACAGACAATCAGCAGTAACCTGAAATGGTGTTAAAGTACACAAGGAAATGCATCAGTTACTTTTTCAGCAGGCATACCACACTGTGGGACAAGCAATTTAAAATGCATTTGTTGGACTTACTCACGATGAATTTGTACTGAACTGAAACCTCCACAAACACTATGAACGTGTTTCAGAAGGTGGTGTTTTGTTGGCAAGATAAAAATCAGTCCTAATTGCTTATGGTCATTAAGATTTCCATGGCACAGAAGCACCCCCATGTCTTACAAAGTTGCGAAAATGAGAACTAGCTTTAGACTTCTCAGCTGCCCACTGTCAAACCTCTGCAGTCAACAGTAAAATAAATAGATTTAAATTAGTGCATTAATGGAAAATACAAAGCTTGCCCAAGGACAAGCTTTCCCAAACCTTTAAGTTTTGATTTAGGATACTGTATTGTATTGCAGTTAATTTAACAGCTTCAATTAGGGCGGTAAAACACTGGCAAGGGCTGCCCAGAGAGATGGTGGACACCCCACCCCTGGAAATATTCAGGGTCTCAGGTTGAAAAGAGCTCTGAGCAACCCGATCTAGCTGAAAATTAATCTTCTTAGAAAAATAACAAAGTAAAACTCAGATTAGAAACATGACTAATATACTATCACATGACTATCATATTGAAAGAATGTAAAATCTTGACATCATTTCTGTTTACATTCAGTTATTACACCTAGTCTGTGTTTAAAGAAAGCTTTTGGATCTGTATGCCTGGCTTAGCATCTAAAAGCAGCAGGAGCCAGGCTGAATCTTATCCAGCAGCCAGTGCCTGTACAATCTCATGTGGGTTGTACCTGAGCAGCCTGGGACTCAAACTGAAGACTGAAAAAACCTGATGCTACACCTGAAAACTTCACAGCAGGTTTGGTAAAAAACCCCTTCTAAAGAATATAAATATATGTTTTTTCCAGAACATTTTCTAATTTGATTCCCTTCATTTCCAACTCAGATTGTGACCTCAAAAATATTTTTCTTCAGTGAGTGAAAAATAATTCTGCCAAAAACATGCCTCCTACTTTTGCCTTTCTAAAATTTATTTCTCAGCACTACTCTTTGCTGCCTACAAACAGTAAGCAATTATTTATCAGTATTTTCTCTAATGTTCTCTAAGTCTCTAGTCAACTAATTACACTTTGTAAGGATGCCATACTACATCCCTATGTGCATAAATAACCTGAGATCCCAAATTAAGCTGATCTTAAAGATACTTTTCTTCAGTAAGATATGCTCCTATAAGAGAACTACATTTTTGCAGTTACCTTCATTTAGCATTTTTGTATTTGTGTTCTGATTTCAATTTAACCTGAACTCTCAGTTTTCTGGATTATTCTATTTTTGTTTTGTAAGTGCACTCCCTTATAAACTGAGTTATTGATACACATTTTCAGCCTTAAAAACACCACCCCAAAGCTCAAGAAAAAAGCCATCACCACCACAACCGAACAAACAAAAAACCCCCAAACCACAACTTGAGTTTTCCTGCTACCTATGTGTAGTAGTTTTCTTGACTGAAAAATGGTATTCTATTTACCATGTAGATTGTTTTATTAATTACATTAAATTTTAGGGTCTTCTTCAGTCTTTTAGATGTAAAAATTATTACCAGAAACAACAGAATACTTTGTCTATCAACCTATTATCAAATTAACTTCAACTCAAACTGAAAATGTATATAGGAGCTTTTCTTTTAGCCGCCCTCAGTTCACTCTTTCTAGCCTTACAGAGAAAATCAAGAACAATTCAGACAAACAAGCCCCCCCTCTCCAAAAAAGAGAAAAAAAAAAAGAAAAAAAAAAAGAAAAAGACAATAAAGTTCAAGCAAAAAACCTTAGAAAAAACATAGCCAAAAGTAAAGCATCTGAGCACCAGTTGTAATGTTTTCTCCTCCCCCTGCTCCTAATCAGTTTATAGGAGTAATTTCCTTTTAAGCATTTAGAGCCGGTTGCAAAGATTTTTGACTCTTGAATAGCATAGAATCTGGATAGAAGAGGTTTTATAGGTGTGCTTCCTACCATTTAAGGTACTAGGATATAGTTTATACCACACTGCTCTTCCTTGCATTGAAAATGAAACACTGCATACAGGCTTACAGAAATTAAATAGTATTCTGGAAAAACAGTAAGTATAAACAGTATGTATGTGTGTGTTTTGTACCAGAAAATGGGAAAGATTTATGTCAAGGGACTAATTTAAGAACTGTCTGCAAGCACACAGGATTTTAGTTCCTGTGATTCTTGTTTTCACAAGGATCCAAAAGTTGACTCATTACTTTGTCAAACTGTAAGTTTAAAACTAACTTCAGAACCATTTTAAGAAAATAAAAACCTTCTGAGGGCAGCAACTTTAGGAGGCAAGTTTTGCAAAAACAGAAACCAGGTAATAAGGAATAGAATTATATTCCTTACATCATCAATGCTAAAACACAACTACAGAAATTAAACACAATGCAAAAGATTCAGTTCCACAGAGACTTTTTACACGACAAAGTTCTTATTTTTGCGTTTCTGCTTTCACCTCTTGTTTAAGAAGTGCTGTCATGTGATCATATGGGATACTACAGACATAAAATGAATAAATGCTATTGCTATACTTATTTTATATTGCTTTATTTATAAATTTTGAGTTAATATCAACAAAAAGGAGTATTTTTTCCTTGAATTCTGGGAAGACTATTTCGTCCCTTGCTTTTAAGTAGTTTTAGTAACAAGACTCACTGCTGAGTGGTCAAGCACATTTCTTTGTCAGTTTTAATGTCATTTCATAGCAAAACAAGTCAAAGCCTTGTTACTGTGCAAATGTAATTATCAACTGTAAGTTCAGATCTACAACAATTAGCCATTCATTTGAAGCAACAGCCGCTGTCCCATTACCATCTTTACAAAAGACCCCAAATACTGCAAAGTGAAAACAGCCTGACTTCGGAAAGAAAAACTGTGATTTTATGATTAATGAATGCATGAGAATCTGTTCTTCAATGGGATCAGCCTTCTACCGTTTTACAAAGCAGAAATATAGCTGGAGACTTGCATAATCTTCCAGCTGCCGGTTTGCAACTGGCACTAAGGAAAAGAGCAGCAATTACATACTGGAGCATGAGAAGGAAACAAAAAAACCCCAAACCAGTAAGCAAGAAACCAGGTGGAAGGTTGGAGTGGTAATCAACTTGGTTAAGTATAAACCAGCAAGAAGAAAAGACTATTATTTCAGGACAATGTGCAAAGGAAGAGAGCATTCAATCTGGTAAGAGCTGTAACTTCTTGACTGCCAAAAAGTAGGTGTCTCTGGTAGGTATATGAAAACTTTAAGAGCTGCATGAGAACATCATGGGTGCTTACAGCAGAAATGCAGCAGTAGGACTTTTACCATGCTCACAAAAATTATTCAAATCAGATAGAAAGGACCAATGAAGAGGAGACCAGTGGGTTCTTCTGAATCAATGACTCTGAAAGACAAATTCACTGAATGCTTATCTATACAGAAAACACCTCTTGATAGCTTTGCTACAGCCTATTAAGAGACCAACTACAGCCTCGTAAGAGACCAACCTATTAAGAGACCAACTACACAGTCCTATTTAATAAAAAAATTGTATTGAAGTATATGCATATACCTTTCAAATCCTTGGGTTATTTACAGAAACATCTTTTGACCACTGCATGCTTCAACAGAAGCGACCAATGCAGGAGCTGTAAATACACAAGACTGACACACTCGGGGCAGTATTTTGTAAAGTTCTGTTCTACTTCAGAGATTAAAAAGTTCCTACTCTTATGAAGTTCCTGTGTTATAATAAGGATTGTATGGCTCTAAAACCAACTTTTGGTGATTTTTAAAAACTACGTATGCATACAATTTACTACTGTCACAGGGATTGTAGATTTAAACTACGGAAACAAAGCATTTAAAAAAAGGTATTACAACAGCATTTTAGTGCAATCATCATCTGGAAACACGGAAAGCAAACCTGTTATCTGCAATCTGCAAGATATCAGTGACTTCATGGACTACAACCTGGCAAGTTTCTCTTCTAGATACACAACTCATTTCTCTCTAACAACACAGAAAAAAAGCAAAACATGAAAGGGTATTTCAGCCATCCAAAGTGAAGAAAAAGTGTGAAACTCAAAAATAAACCCAGCTATTACCTTAACTCAAATAACTCTAATTTTCAATTTGACAAAATTCAAAGGAAATGAGAATGAAATTGTAAAAATGTGATAAAATTGCTAGGAACAGTCTTACACTGAAAAAGCTTTTACCAAATACTCAAGACAGCACACACATTAAACCTTCTAGTTTCTAAAGATGTTTCTTTCAAATAGTTTAAACCATAAAGATGGTAACTGTGGCTATAGACTGAACTGTGTAGCCTCACTCTCAAGATCTTGTTAAAAGGCTTTAACTTACTAGATTATTAGTTACTCAGAAGCCTGGAAGACACTGTTCTATAGATGTGTTTCTTGGCTTTTAATACTATATTTGTTAATGAAAACTAGGATGCTATCTGCCTCCACCTGTCTGGTACTCCAACCCTACATTCCAGTATGGCAAGAACTGGCTGGCCAACTGTTTGGACAGCTGACCTCTATTTATACACACTTCCTCCACAAACTAGTCTGGGAAACAGATCTGACTTTTAAAACTATGCTTTCCTGAAACCAGAATTACTTTTAGCATTATCAATCAGAGAAAAAGCATGCTCTGTGATTTTTCCTTAGATGCTACCTCAGTCTGAATAGCCTCTACTGACACTTCAACTGAAGAGGAGGAACAGGAACACACATACAATTCCTGCATGTAAGAGCTGTAATATCTCAAACTCCTGCAGCAAAGTTTGTAAGAGGTGATGTGGTCAAGGACTAAGTCATTAGGCTTCCACATACTAACCACTGATGTTTTTACTTTACCAAGATGCAACACTTAAATATTCAAAGCACCAATTAGGCATCTTTACCTTGGTTCTGTTCTTCTCTTGACCGTGCTCACAACCATCCTGCCCACTCTGAGTAACATGCAGACTGCTGCTAGAAATCGGAGGCTCTTTGTGGCTGTCTCCAAACCAAGAGAAAGGCATGCAAGTAGGAGCAGGGGAATCTGAATCTGATGCAGATAGGTTGTTGCCAGAGTCATCCAAAAGTTCTCGGGAACCTCTGAGATAAGCAGATTAAATCCTGTTTAAACAACAACAGTAAAAAACCCCACCCCTCAAATACACAACCACCCCCTTAAAAACAAGAACAAACTCAAAACACACCACTTATTTTTACCAGTTTCACAGTACAACTGATACTTGAAATGAAAACTGATACTTGCCTTTAAATATCCATGCAAAATAATGAGTTATTTTACAACACAACTTTAATAATTTTTGTAGTATTTCACACAATTTAACAATTTCAAGTAATTGCTAACTTAATTTACTCAACATTCATCTTCCTAAGCAAAATACAGTTTTAATGTCGCCTCCTCTACACTCTTCTGTGAGATGAGAAGCTCATCTCAGTATCATAGATCTTCACAGAATTTTGCCACAAGAATGTACTTTAAGATCAAACAGTAATGACAATTTTAAAGAAATTCTTGGGTTACAAATTTTAGGAGTGCAGCATGTGTGTATTAAACTAACAAAAGAACTACCTGCTATCCAGGGAACCTCTTAGATTTTCTTTTTCTTGCTTCTTACCCTTGCCCCCAGATTTCCGCAATCCACTGAAGTGAAAAAACACAAATTTCATAAAGTGTTACACTTTTGTAAATCAGCAAGTTAGCTTTTACATTGACTTCAACAGTTAAAAAAGGCCACATTTGTATTATTATACAAAGCATGATTTTGGAGATTATGCATGCAATTTAAAAAGTTGTGGCATTCATATTCTACTGAAGAACCACGACAGTACCCTTTCAAAGGCCACAGATAACCAAAATAAATACAGAAAATGCCTAAAGAAGCCTAGCATATAGTTGATACAACCAAGAGGAAAACCACAGTGTTATTGTTACATTAATGCTCCTACATAATGCACAGCGACTTGAGCGAAGTCACTAACTGCATTCTCAGTGTGTGAAATAAGTTGATTTTTATGTTATATATTATGATGCATTTATTGCAGTACCAGTCCAAGTCTTCAATGTTAGTTGGCTTCAACAAGCTTTACCCATGTCTCCAAAGGAGCAAGATTTACTGCAAAGTGTAGCAACTCTTCTCTTAAATCCCCAGAGTTCAGGTACCACATTGTATTTCCAGATAATATGCAGCTTGCACTTCTGTTTTACCCCTGTGGACAATCTCACCTTCTACATGAAATTCAGAGATGGATTCATCACTGCTGCCTGCCTCCAAGCAACAGCTCAGCACGCAGCACCTACAGCCAAACCCTGTGTAATGACACCTCTACTGTAGAAGGAATTAAGGCAAGACAGGTGTCTCTTTTATACCATAACCCTAGACACCAACAAGATTTTGACATAAAGCTATGCAAGGATTTGCAATTTAGTTCACAGTGAAGTGGTGTATTCATACAAAAACAGAAGAACCCCAAGAAATTCTTTGAGGGGGAAAAAAGCATAGATAAATAAAATCAAAATGTGGCAGAAACACGAACACAACATTACAAATTCAAGATGATAAATACTCTGTCCATTGATGGTGCTATGAAGTAGCATTACTGGATTTCCTCAACACTGTTATATTTAGAGATCATAACATTCTCAAAAATATCACAGAACACCACTTATTTCCAAAGGAACACAAATCAAATCTTACCCAAAATCTGGAAATCTCCTTTTGGACTTCCCTGATGGTATTCCTTCATTTGTTTCTACTGTCTTGTCTTCATTTTTCCTTTCTTCTGTTTTCCATAGAGGAGTGAAAAATAAAAATGTTCTAAAAATACCTGCAATTTTCAGCTACTAATGATGATGCTTGTAAGTCAGATACTAAGACCTGGGTGACAGTGTTAAAATTCACATTTCCACACACACATAATAACTGAAAATACTACAGCCATATCAGCCTAAGTTATTCTCTATGGCATCTTCCCATCATTCTGGCTGTACCAGGCCATTGAAAAATGGCAGCACAACAGTTGCTGTCGACTATTCAAAAATATTGCTTTTGATAAGCAGTAATTCTATACTGCCTACAGAAAGGTAAAATTTACCACAGTATTTTGCTCTAATGAATTACAAACAAAAGTTGGTTTATGATAGGTTTAGAAAAAAGTACCTCTTTCTTTTGCAAAATGTCAACTTCAAAATACACACCTACATAACCAGTAAAAGATGCATGAAATAAATTAATTTTTAAAGCAACAGTTGAGCAAATATAGCATTTAATATTTCTTTATTACTCTTGAAGTTTCATAGATGCTCCTTTAGTAGCATTTTTGGTTCAGTAGGTAGTCCAGGCCAGCTGCTGTGAACACAGGGTATGGATGCAAGCTGCCAGCTCCAGGAGGTGTGCCTAACCAACATGATGGTCAGTACCTGGAGAGCAGACAGCTCCTGACAAGCTGAGCTTATTGGAAATGGCATACAGTGACTATTCTAAGGAAACAACTGAGACTTGGAAGCTCCTCCAAGACTCTTATTTTCAAAACTGGAATACAATCTCTTAGGACCCGATTTTTCACCAAAGGAAGCAAGTTCCATACCAACTTTTCAATTATTATGCAAAATTAAGTGACAAGCACCACACAACCTCTTCTCAGTGGACTGTGACACATTACTCCAAGTCCTAAATGTACTTACTTTTAAATTCTCAGGCTACTAGATTTTTAAAAAATAAATGAATTCCATTTTGAATTGCAAATCAGGTGTTTCCTAACTAAGCTACCTGTGAAAGAGATGTAGTTCACTTTTGGGAGACAAAGTAGATTTTAAGCTCTACCTTCAAAACAACTACTGACATGATATACACAGACTCCTTCAAGGACCATAAAAACCCAAAATCCTGTGGTCAACTCCCCATCACTCCACCAGCAAATAACCATTAAGCATTTCAGGAAGGATTATCTCAAAGCTCACATACCCGCTAGTCAGGACAGTAAAGAGTTTTCCCTTTTTTTTGTTGCATAGCTAATCAGTAGCTTCTGATCAACATTAGAACTTTAGCTAGTTAACCACCCTTTCTAAATATGTAACATCTAATAAATTATAACTACAGTTAAACTGGTTATTTTTCCTGTCAACTTGAATACAAAACCAGAATAATTACTTTTAATACTGATGTTTGTTTCCACCTCTATTTCCAGAGGTAGTATTTTAAGAAGAGGTGATTTCTTAAACACAGCACAGTAGGTTAAAATACAGACTGATACATGAATGGATGAGAAGGTAATAGGATTAATCCAATAAAATAATAGGTAGGCATTTAAATACAGTTAGAAAGCAACAATCTAGCAGAAACAGCATTTAGCGTCATTTTGCTCACAAAGAACAAGCTTTCAATACTAATCCTCATCTTTTAAGTACTGCATTAATTAACAATTCCAGGTGCCACTTTAGAAAAAAAAAAAGTTTGTGATGCTTCCACCATCACAAAAAAACTGTAGAAAAGAAAGCGAAATCACATATGTATTTGGTATGTGTCTTAATAAGTGGGATTTTTTAAAGACTATTTTTGTTTGAGACTTCATAGAAACATACAAAATAAGGAGAGTATAAAACAAATCCTGTTTCAGGGTATTAAAAGAATGGTTTTGTCTGAGCTGCATAGCAAAGACAGTAAGTCATCTGTCTTTATACATTTGTACTAGCTGATTACAGAAAATATCAAACATTTAAAAGATTATACTAGATCCCTTTTTCAATTATTCATAAGAAAAATGCCAACTATTCCTATCAAATAATGATTAGTAGTGACTAGGCTGATTATAATACCTTTAACCTTCTTATAGTGACAAATATCTTAAGAGGGCATGATGAATAATGCAGTAATTCCCACAATACTCAGAATCTGTATCTTGTTTAAACACTTGGATAATGTCTGAAAGCACAAAGCCAACAACGAATTTTTCTGGAAAACAGGAAATCCATCAAGCTTACTCTCTAATACATTGCCACTTATGAGGTTAGTGTTTTGCAAAAATGCTTCAGGACTTTTACTGATTACATCTAAGATTTGTAAAACTTCAATCCCAAAAAAATAAAACAATAATAAACCCTGAAGTCTTACCCTTGGCTTCTTTCCCTTTCCCTTTTGCTTCTCTTTGCTTAACATTCTTGAGATACCCTTGAGGAGAACTTGGAGTCATCCCTTCAGGAGGAGGTGAACATGTGGTGGGTGTGCTACTTTCGTTGTTTGGTTTGTGCACTGGAGAAGAGTGCGTGGAAGCAGAAGGACTTGACTCTAGAGGACTTTCTGTGCTTTCTCTTTTCTCAAGCTTTTCACTCTTTCGATCTGGGTCATCCAGGCGTGGGAGAAGTAATTTTTCACTTGTTTCTAAGGTCTTAGTCAGGTACACAGCGGAAGATTCTCTGTTGAGAACACTATCTTCTGAATCCTCATCCTTCAACAAATTTGAAAGTCGTTTTACGATAAACATGACATATACTCATTTATTATCTGTTCTTTTACCAGGGTTGGAAGTATGTGCTAAGCAAATTTCTTCAGTTCAAGACTTTTCTGAACTTACACACTTGGCGATACCATCTAAATCACATGAAGCTGATTTTATAGGCTGTTATCTACCTCTATCTTTTCTGCACATCACAAATCGTATTTTTCTAGCCAAATCAGAAATGTTCTGGGGTACACCTTGGCCATTCCAATTCAATGCAGCCACTGCTCACTCTAACTGAATCAGTTCAGTGTTCTCCTTCTACAACAGGCTCTCTCATATACTGACTATCTATATCTCAATTTTTAAAATGTTTTCCAGAAACATGAGAACATTTTACTGGTATACTTCTTGTGAACTTAAATGATGACTCAGGGAACAATGAAGCATTTCAGAACTGTTTGGTTTTTGAAGAAATTTGGTAACTAACTTGATCCAGATGAAGGAATAACAAGACAAATTAGTGTATTTCACAACATCCCTGTATCAAAATCTTTCAGTAAGCAGAAGTAGCACAGAAGCTTGCATAGCTCTTTGCTAACTTCGAGTTAACTGTGCCACAAAAAACATGCCAGAGTTCACATTTTTGATATGAACCCAAAAAGGTTTTTTCACCTGATGCAGCGTAAGAATACGATGCTTTGGCACAGGCTGGATGAAGCATGGAGAACACTTACAGTTGGAAATACAGATAAAACTCAACACATGTTCAGGATCCAGAGTGTGTTCTTATCTACCAGCGTCAGTACCTGTAGATTTGCAGTCTGTTGTCCACCCCCAAGAGATTCTTTCAGCTTTGATCGAGAAGGTGGCTGGCGTTTTACTTTCAAGGCAAGCTGAGCTTTTGCTTTGTGGGCACTGGTGTCTAATCTGGGAGTATCCCCAACACAAGCATCAAAATCTGCAACAAATACATACTTTTTAAAAAAGTAAACACAAAACCCAGCAAAAACTGGTAGGCAAGTTCACCAACCCACTGTCCAGAAAAATATTCAGAATTTAAGTCAGAATTATTCTACCTGTTAAGCATTACTATATGAAAAAACTTTTTATATTATACCACACTATTTTACACATTGCACTAGCAATTTCTATTTAATTTGAAATATACTTTTACCCAATTTCTTCAATTAAAAAATAATAAAATCCAACAGAATATAATTGCCTTATGCCTTGAAAACTGAATTCTATTCTCAAATAGATGAAAACTTGTGACCCAAATGTGCTTTCCTAGCTTCATTCTTTAGGATAGAAGCTCTTTACAAAGTAAGAATTTACGAAGTATTTTAAAAATTTAATTCTCATTTGAACCTCCATCTGATATTTCATAACATTCTGGGCATAAAATTACAAGAAAAAAATCATAGCAAGTTTGCTGTAAATTATAGCTTGAAATCAATGGGATTTTAACTGACATGTCTCAGTGTTTTAGTCCCACTATTAGTTTCACTAACAGAGAATCTGAAGAACAGTTAAAATAGTTGTCTCTCCATCTACCTCCTCTTTCCCACAACATTTAAGAAATACATTGCAACAATACTGAAAATGTTGGGGAAGCCTCAACTCAAGTATCCACACTGACTCAGGTAGAACATTTACTCAGTCAGAATGGAACAGCAAACACTTCACTTCTCTTAACAACAAAAAGAACTACTACATGTATAAGTCCTCCTAATTTTCCTGAAGTGAAAATAAAAAATACTACAACTTACTTACCAGAAACTAGCATATCTAAAGAATTTATTCTTTCTTCTATTGATTTGGTTTCTTTTTCATTGTCTTCTTTTATCTTTGACTGTTCATTAGATTGGCCTGGACTTTGACAGCCATCTTCCAGTAAACTGCCATCTTCACACACATAAGGCATTTGCTCATATGCTTTTAATTTATGTTCAAGCTCTGAAATCTGCAATAATTAAAATTCAGAAGTGAGATACAACTCTCCAAGAATGCAGAAGTTTATTTCAAAATATAATACTGCTTTACTTTTTCCTGATATATTTTCAGTTGTTCTGCGTATTTCTGGTCTCTCTCTTCAAGTAGCTTTGAATGATCTTCCTCTTTCTTCGTAAATTCTATTTCTCTGGTGAAAGAAATAGATACATGTCTATGAAACAGTAATATACAGAAATACAGAAAAATGTTAAATAGAAATATATACAATTGCATTTACTGAAAAGCATTCCATTAGCGAATGGTGACAAAAATCAGCCTGTAAGGTATAACTGATCCATTAATCTTATAATGTCATAAAATGACGTATGTATTTGTATGCCTCTACCATCTTCAAAAGAAAATACAGATGACTGTAATTTACTCTGGGCAGAAAAAGGATGTGTGGCAACACTTTTTCTGCAAAATTACAACCATCTCTCATTTTAAAAGTGGCAAGTTGCACACGCATTTAAGCCTGAAATACATGCACGACTCCATCATTACATCTTACTCTCTTCCACAAAGATACATGCACACACAGTGTATTTTCCTTCCAAAAGCTATGGCAAAGTTCTTTGTAGGAAAATAAATTGCATTTCAAGTTTCTACTTGGTTCATCCTACAGCAATTGCAATGGCTGAGTTTTACAAAAAAGAAACAATGACTACAAGAAGGAAACAAAAATAAAAGCAGCTTTTGCCTGCGCCATATGGAATAACATACAGAACCAGAAAATAAGCATAAAACATCTACAAGAGATGCAAAAGCTTCAGGGACAATCAAATGAGTAATGGGAATTTGCTAAACAGTGAAGGAATGGAAACTAGCACGTTAGCAGTCATCTTCACGTACTTTTGAACTTCCATGCGGATAAGCTGGGAAGGAGAGGGGAAAGGAGACCTTTAAAAAGCTCACCAAACAGCACAAAAATGTACTGTGAAAAGTAACATTTCTGGATGTGGACTAAAGAGCAAAAGATGGTAATAAACTGCCTTTAAATGTAAGTAGAAAGTGGAGAAATTTGGAACAAGAGTATTATATGCTTACAGCAACTATCAAAAGCAACAGCTGTGTTCTGTATTATCGGGACACATCTACAAATATTTCGCAATTACCTCTTGTTTAGCTAAGAGGGAAGAATGTAGAACAATTAGACACTACCACATAACATCAGCACTGGAGTCCTACATAGGTGTATCTAATAAACAATATTACTTCTACTACAAGCCCTTTAATAGATTGAAGATACTGTTTTCATGCTGCCTTTTTAGCAGCTAGATACATATCCCCAAACTTTCAATTTTTCTCAGAATTCCTTTTACTCCTCCTACAAGATATAACTCCTAGCTCAGACTAAATCACATGTATCTTACTACTACTAAATATTCTTTGATGCCTACTCTATCTGGAACACTGAAGTCAGTCAAAGCTGAGGGTTTTTCACAAAGAGCAAAAGGTATTGCCAAACATCTCATGTCAAATTTCAAGCAGTCCTTCCAAAAAGTATAGATGCACTACAGCTTTTAAACTAAGTTGTTTTTAAAAAGTTGTTATTGAAATATGAAATAATTTTTCCTTAGCTATGCATCAAAAGCAGCAGAAAGGCTTTTAGCGAACCTTTCCAGAAGCTGGTGATGTAAGGTAAGGACAAATTCAGCATTTATAGCCCACTGCTTCCCTAAACTCTAATAAATGAAAAGGAAGTGTGTTAATCAAATCCCATTCCCCTAGGTATTGTTGACAGCTTTCCCCAAGATGTACAAAACATACAAGCAATAAATAGAGACCTGGTATTTTGGGATACTTACTTTTGTTGGTAATCTTTAAGCAATTTCTTGGCCTTGTTGTATTTCTTTTCAAGCGCATCACATTGTTCTTGAGTCTCTTTAAGACGCTCATTTACTGTTTTGCATAAATTTTGTGCCTCTAACCAGTAGGTCTCTAACTTTTTAATTTTCTCTTTGCTTTCATCCAAGTTTTGCTGAAGTTGGGCTCGATTAAATTTCCACTCATTTTTTTCTGCTTCGACAATTTTTAACTGAAAAAATTAATACTTAAGAAATTATTCTAAACTAAAAGATGAAATAAAAACCACTTGTTGATACATATTTAAGTAGAGAATAGCTAATAATAATTACATACTTATCAGTAACATTAAAACAGGACACTTTTAAAGTAATCATATCAACTCTTCCAGCCCTTGCTAATCTAAGCAAGTTTAGAACTGAAACCCTGAAACCCGAGAGTCTTTTACTGCTTCCTCATTGGTACTGCACCTTTCTAGAGCAATAAAACGACCAACACCTTTATTATAACCTTATATTGTTCAAGATTTCACCATATCGTTACATCCCTGGAGAGGCCTATTTTGAATACCTTCAAAGGCAACTGGAGATAAAGAATCTTAACCTGTGTAAGACAAGCTCCCTGTCCTACTACTTTGTCACCAACAGCTTTTTCAATGAAGATAACACGACCAGTTATCTTCCCTGGTAACTTTACATGACACTGGTCTTCCTAATAAATGATAGCATGTGCAGGGTTTCCTTTTCTTGAGCTAATGTACAAAAGCACCAAATATTCCCTCAATAAAGGAAAGGGATGCCACCCCTTCAGCTTGACAACAGCCACATTATACACGAGAATGTTAACATGTGAAGCTCTCCAGGCCTTGGAGGAGTGAACAGCAAAGATACAGCTTAGTTAGTCCAGGCCTCCTTCCTTGGGGACACCATTTACACTGAGGAAATCACTGCTTTTGAAGCCAGTTAAGATCACCTGCCAACGGAACAAGGATATTGAAAGGACAAAGAATTTCTTGAATTAAAAATGGGGTTGTAAGTTGTACTAACGCAAACATTTTTAACAGCTTTTGCGCCATTCAGTTGGGCCAAATATCAATAATACAACAAAGAGGAGGAGCACTGTCAGAAATCAAAAAGGGAACTGTCATAAGTAGCTTTGTCTGCCTTGCCTTTCTGCTCAAGAGTTCTCAACAATTGCAGAGTGCATGAAATACCCCAACAGATGCCGCTACTGAAAATTACTGCAAACTGAACCACTATGCCTTCCTCACTTGCTGGCTGTTCCCAGTAATGTGCTGCAACTTGTCCTAGGATATGCACTTCTGAGCAAGGCAACACAGAAGGGCAACGGAATAAAAGAAGCTGCTTGCCCACAGTATTTTCAGAAAAAGGCCATGTATAAATCTGCATCAGTGGAAAAAGCAGCAAAAAAGAACAAGAAACCCTTTCTCAGAATAAGCAGAGGCAGTGAACCAATCTTCAGCAAAAAAAAAAAAGTGCTGGAAAAAACTCTTTGCCCAGACTAGATCAGAAATTTGAGAAGGGAAAGAGGGGAAACACGGTAACAGAAATAACTTTCTGGTAACAGAAAGACAGCCACAAACCATTGTCTGGCCAAATCTATTCTCACATAAGGCAAGCTCTATCCACTGATAACGTTCTCGTATTTGTTTACAAGCCGTTTCATACAGTCCTCCACTATATGCAGTTACTCTAAGCAGTAATACTGAAGTATTCATTTTAAAGTGGAGACTTGGGGGATGTTTTTTGTTGTTGTTTTAGGTGACTTTTGGGGGCTTTTTTGTTTGATTGGTTTTTTTTTCTTCTTTTATTTTTAATGTGAGCATAGCTCTTCAGCTTACAAATGTCTGTCTAGCGTAACATAGAGTAGATAGCGCCTGAGGCACAAACGGCTTGCCGCCTTCTGCACTCAGCCTATTCCTGGTAAAATGAGTAGCCATAAAAACAAAACAAAAAATTCCTCAAAACGAACCACCCAACAAAAACCCCTACCAATAATAATATTCGTTGAAAACTTACTTTCTCCTTCAGTTGATTCACTTCAGCTACTGTTACTGCATGTTTTAACTGTAGCTGGAACAGATGAAAAAAATTGTATGAGCACACACAAAATTACATTTGAAAATCGTAGTTTTAAGTATTTGTCCATGATTCCCTTTTTCCTCAAACCATTGTTAGAGTGGCATAAAGTCAATGCAATTATTTGTCAGTTACAGGATAAGTACTCATGAGCTTTAATTAAAAACAAAAATTACTCAAACCTCAAAAAAGTTCCACAGTACATAACCACCTATAGTTAAAAATCTCCCATTGTTATCTATACATTAAGAAAACTGAGAAGCAATGTTTCAGTGTGCCAGGGGAATGAAAAGGCAGCAATGCACTTAAGATGAAAACTGGTACATAGAAACCTTAACAGTACTAAGTATTTTTACAATCAGCACTTGAAAATAAACGTGCTGGCTTTGTTTTAAGATTAAGCTATGTATTTTTACACCACAAATCTTCATAGGATTATTAGAAATCCAAAAGACTACACTTAAGCCAAATGTAAAGATTTTTTTAGCAACTATTAATTGTTCCTTGTATCTCACTTTCCATCTTTAACTCTGGGGGGATTTTTTTTTTGGCAAGGCATAGTGCACCAAACGCAAATTAAAACTGGTGAATCCATGACTATTCTTCATTTAGATTATGTTAGAAACAGCACAGTAATGATTCTATATGAGAATATAACTGTATCCCAAGTAAATATACCACTTAAGAAGCTTCAGCCTGCTGCTATGCTTCCAAACCTAGAAAAACTGTAAATGCTCTCTAGAGATCAGTAGCCTGCAATTTCTACTTCCTCAATGACATCGCCAATGTGATCAAGAGATCTATCTCCAAAATACCAATCCTTCACAAAATAAGTTGATGTAGCAACAAATAGCATCTGACAAAACAGTTTCTTTGCAGAGTATTTGTCTCCTCCCAGAGAGAAAAACAGGCACTTAAATCTACCAGAGAAGCCTGGACCCCTAAATGCCAAAAGGCTGTACCATTTAAGTCCCTGACTAAATCCCACAGCCCTGAATAAAACGAATATGCTCCTTTATACAAATCCTGGGAAAAGAGAACCAGACTACTTCCAATCACATTAAGTTGTGATTCACAGTCTGGAATGCCCTATTGGGTTTACAAATCCATTCCTTCCAAACAACACACTATAAAAACACCCTCCAAGCCAAAAATATGCCTATCGACAGAACCAAGTGCTTTTATGTACGCAGATTTCTCAGAAGACTGCAGGGACTAAACCAAGAAATTAGGTATGTATTTCTTGTCTTCCTGAAGAACACCTCACAACAACACTTGAGACCATTCAAAACAGGCATATTTGCATGTCGTCCCCCCCACCCCACGCTCTCTGCAGCTAAAGCCATTCTACTGGGCAGCAAACACACGCAAAGGCCAATGGGCCACAGAACAACTACGAGAAGCATCCTATCTGTCTAATGCAATGCTCAGACATAACAAGGACAGAGTCGGGGCTGGGTTCTTTCTACTGCCTGTTTCCAAGGGCTTTTTAAATTTAATTTAAATCAAAAGACCATTTAATATAAGTATGCATAGGAAAGCTGGATATAAAAAATTACAGAGTACCTACATTTCAAAGGACATTTACCAGAAATATTTACTGGTAATGGCGGGAAAAAACAAACCCAAACAACGAGAGGGAACATGAAGGAGATTATATTCAAATCCTACAAGGTTCAGATGTTCCCCAGTGCATCACAAAGAATATTTAAGAAGCTGCTACAACACCTCTTTAAATTTAAGAAGAGACTGCGCTGAATCCATATCCAGTAGTAAGCCAATATCTTCATTTTCAGGAAGATCAAAAACTTCTACGGATTTTCCATGTAAATGTGACTCATATGTATCCTCCTCCTCCTCATCATAGTCATCATCCTGACAAAATGAGAAAACCATGACATTCTGTAAAACACACACATATTTTGCATTATGGTAGTAGCAATAACCAAAGCAAACAATCAAGGAATCCAAACAGCCACAAAACTTTTCTTCACTAGTTACTATTCCTTTGTCATGTCTCATACCTATGGTGTTAAAGATGACTTGCAAACACCTTCATCAAAGTTCCACAAAAGAGAGCTAAGGAAGACATGCACAAAACTATTACATACAGCTGACAGTTAGAAGTATATTTTGGATTACTGATGCAGCAATAATCACGTGCCTTGATAACAATAATGTATGAAGTGTGTATTTTCCTGTTTCTAGAAAGTTGCCTGTGTTACACTCTCTTTGCTTCAATTTGATTAAACCCCCCCATTTATTCCATTAGCAGAGCATGTACAATGTTTTACCTGCTCTGTATCATCATGAACATAGTGCTGCTCGTACAGACATCTCTCTTGCTCTAAGGTCTCACTAATGAGACGGGCTACTTCACTCTCAGCCCCTGGCTTCTCTCTCCCAATCAGAAACCTACAGGAAAAAAACCAAATTATCTTGCAGCAAAAAATCTTAAAATATGCGTGAGTTTGCTACACTGTTGCCATCCACAACACCTTTGAAAAACTTTCATACTGTGGTTTTGTATTCTCCATGAATGAAAAATGACAAAAAGAAACTGTTATTTCAGAGAAAACATACGTACCTCACTGTGCCTTTGGTGTTCTTTAGTACAGTGGCTGCAAAGAACTGAGTAACTCCCACTAGACTTATGCCATCAACCTCAACAATCTGATCATTTACTTGAATGCTGCAAAATAAATAAATGCTTAGCTATCAGTTAAACAGTAGCACTTGGGCTTGAAGCATTTTTGACATGACAAATATCACTTAAAACTCACTAGTGTTTATAATGATGAATTCTGAGTCCATTGAAATTCACTGCTTAAAAATAGTCTCCTCTGCTACTATGCAAATCACCAATTAAAATTTACATAGTATTTGACTTGATTTTTTTTATACTATTTACACAGTGATTGGTATTCCGGGGTGTCAACATGATTTTGTGGTACTTCTACACATAGGCTCATTTCGAATGTTTCTCATATATGCTGTCAGCAGACCTACACTTACTTAGCAAAAATGTCCTATAATAAACAACTCATTTTTTAAAATTTAACATAAAGCAGGAATGTAATATTCACTCAGCTGCATTCAGCTTTTGTACTTTTATTCACAGCATTCAGCACATCTAATGAAAGCAATTGGGCTCAGTTGGAAATTTGTAAAAAGCATAATGAATTCAACAAAAAACTCACCGTCCATCCCTCTGAGCGGCTCCACCATCTGTTATTGTTTTTACAAAAATACCTAGTTTTTCCAGCCCCTGATCAGCACCAACTCCCATTCCAATAATGCTGATGCCCAGACCCCTGTCACCTAAGGGATTCAAAAATCAAATATTAGCTGCATGACATGCATGATGTAACAATTAGCAGTACTGAACTGTTTCAAAGCATTCCAAGTCCTTCCACACAAAAGATAATGGAGATTCACTTAAAGAAAGAGAAAAAAATAGAATGTATTTTATATATAAATACTACTTAAAGCCTTTTTGTCCTGTAGCCTTTCTAACTTCAATTCAGTATGACAATCTGCACTTAGTAGAGGCCTGTCCAGTTAACACTCTACTAAATTCACCAGAACTAGCCACAAATCAAAGCCTAGACACATACATTCAAAAAATGAAGACCTAAATACAGGGAATACACAGTTTTAAATGGTTTTATCTTTTGTTCCCACAGTATCTCTTGCAAATGTACAAGGTTTGATTTGCACCTTTTTCAATTTCCACAGGAAACACTTCCATTTTTTCCACTCTTTTCTCAAGTTCATACTCAGCTGAGGCTGCCACAGGGTCAACTTCTTCATTACGTCTATCATAGTCTTCATTTGAGTAAGTACTGAAAACCTAAGAAATGTAACAGAAAACTTTTTTTTAATGTCTTCTCACCTCCTTTCACACATCATATAATTGAAAGACAATCAGTAAGGAAATTAAAGTGGTATTTTCAGAGATCTCATATTCTAAACAACCATCAATTTAAAAAGTACTGCTGCTGTCAGACAGTTTCCAGCCTGCACAGAAGTAACAGTTTAAAAGTTTCAAAACAATTACTTTAACAGATTTTATCTTGCAAATGCACCAAATAGTTAAAAGAAATCAGTCAGCTCCTCCTTGATATCGTGTGACTTTCTTTTTAGGACTACATTCCACCAAATCCTTCCTCTCTTCTTCCCTCCCCCCACACCATCTGCCAATTGCAGTGTTTCAAACAGATGTAGTTTTCTCATTTTGCAAGGGAATCACATAGTTTCCCAGGAAAAGGAAATGCCTGGCTACATACATTACTATTTTTAGTAATCACTCCAGCTGAGTTTCTGAATTGTTAAAAATAAAAGATAAACAAACAACACAAATTCAGACAGAAATCTAGAAAGGAAGAATAAGCTACATGTAACAGGGTTAATCTTACATATCAGCATGTTCATTAATTGTATTTAAATTAGCAAGTTAGAAAAAAAAGGAAAAATAATATAGCACCCCCATTTATCTTAAGAAATAAGGTTTATCTGCTAAATGTTTTGCAGGCACTGAGTGTTTTGTTTAACATCACTGTAGGACAAAAACCACTTACAAACTGCAGCTGCAGCAGCCATCTCCCTAATCAAGAACATGCAGCACTTGCACGAAGTTCCTTTACACTGGCTTACTAAATTTTTGCAACTGTTGTATTTTCTGCTAAGCCTACCTCGACAGGTAGCTGCAATCATGTAAATACAACAGTACTAACTGTAACTAACATTTTCCCTGTGAATTTACATTCACTAGTACATCGCTTTAGCTCTACAGAGCAGTAGCCTCAGACAGAAAAATGGTCATTGAAATAGATTATCAAAAAGCAACGAATATAACTCAGTATTTCCCACGAGGAGCCTACTGCTTGACCTTCAGACTACAACTGGAGATCAATCTCACAAACTCCTCCCAAACCCTGCAAAACATCTACTCCAGAAACGTGGCATGGCCATATAGTCAGTCCAGTAAGAAAGCAAGATTAGATCTACTTGGCTGAAAGGGAAGGAAGGAATCCACTCTCAGAAGTTTTATGTCTCCCACAATAAAAGAACCTTTCTTAAAAGCTGTTCTTCCTAAGTCTTGCATAAAGGTTAATAAATAAACTCCTTGTGACTGTCATACAGACACCAGTAGGCAACAACTGGACACAGAAAGACAACAAGGGTCACACTTACAGTATGTCTTCCATGAACTTTACAGAAAAAATCTGCAAAACAGACAAAGAAAACCATCTAAATGGTCTTATTCTATCACTATCAGAAAAAAGGTGGCCAAGTTCTTTAAATTAATCACCCTCCTCAGCCCCCAAATGACTAAATAGGATATGCAGCAGAAGCATTTAATGTAGCATTATTCTCCCTTTGGAACAAGACCAATCTAGTTTGTTTCCTTTTCATACCAATAGAAAAAGCAGTATCTCCAAAAACAGAATAAAATTATAGTAAGATGAATTTTAAACTAATAATAAAAAGGAAGCTCATGAGTGGACAAATAACTTGTTAGTGAGAATATTTGAGTTCTTGAGGACAAATAAAATACCAGGGCATGAAAAAAAAGTATAAATTAGTATACCTATAATCTAGTATTAACAGTACAACTAAAATGTTAAAAAGATCTCTTAACTATCAAATGGTTGAATGGGCAAAATGTGGAGAATGGCAGCAGTTCATTTTGGAGACAGCAACAACTGTATTTTCTTAGTTCTTTACAACTCAGTGGTCTAACAGAGCAGAAGATGATGCAAGTAGTTACTGTCTGCTGAAGAATCACACTACCACAGAGGTGACTAGTTCCTTGCACAACAATTTATAAAGTGCTGGAAATTTGGGGAAGCAAGGTTGCACCAAAACAACAACATTATGTATGCTGTAAGTCTTGGGCCACCAGCATTAAAATATCTCTGGAACTTCTAAAAATGATTTATTATTTTTCCAGCTTAAAAGTAACAGAATTGTACTTGGGAGTCTCATGGAATTTGCTCATTTTTATACAAAATTGATAATAGGAATTGCTCATCTGCCAGAAGTGGATAACAGAATTTAAAACTAGTGGTCCCTTAGATGC
Source organism: Oriolus oriolus (assembly GCA_013400235.1). NCBI lineage: Eukaryota > Metazoa > Chordata > Aves > Passeriformes > Corvidae > Oriolus > Oriolus oriolus. Next base: position 268,915 of record VXBT01002932.1, read on the forward strand.
CAGTGATGTTTATAATTGTCATTAATAAAATAATACCATAAACATATCTATGCAAATGAAGACTACTAATATTTATGCATACTAGCTTTCTAAGTAAAGCCTATCTGAAATCAATTCTGAATAATCCACTAAGAGAAAGAATTCACACTTTTGTCTTAAAGTGACCGATTACAAGTGTATGAGAACATTTGGGTAACATTCTAAAAACCTCAACCTCACAATTAAAAGAAGATAGCGCCATTTCAAATAGTAACAACATAACCCCCTCTCCAAACTTCAGAAAAATAATTTTGAGGAAAAACATCAATTTACAAAAAACAGGGGAAATGCAAAACTTATAACCAGAAGCCAAACACTGCAACAACAGAAAGAAAAGCAAAAGCAAACTACAAAAACTATGACTAAAGAGTCAAGGGTAGAAGACAGAAATTTTTATTGTGTACATGTGAAATCATAACATTGTGTTCATCTTTTATGAGAGAGAAAGAGTAAAAATGTTGATATTAATATAGAAAATACAGAACTGGTCAGCAAGTTGTTCTTGCCAAGGAGCAAAAGTAACATTTAAATACAGTTAAAATGTGGATAATAAATAATTTAAGTCCACAGTTTAGAAGACTGATGAGAAAGCTAAACATGTTCATCCCTGCACTGTGTCTGGCAGGGTTTAGTCACTGAATCTAATGCATTACAGACAAAAGAAATTCTAATCTTACTATTCAGAAGCCACTGCCAGCTAGAGATTGTAAAATTATTAGTGTGCAACTGGTATTTTTAAAAGATATACTTTAGCAAACACAAGTTATTGGCTCAGCATAGGGGAAACCAGATGAATTTTGCAGTGGAAGTGATGTGAATTTCACAAACCTTTTACTGTAGCTTGTTATATATCCAGGAGGTTACCCTGACATTAATAACTTTGGGATCCTGTCAAGCTAACAAATGGCAAAATGCTATCGGAAGTTTTTTTTTCACTCAAAACCTTCTTCCTTCAGAGTGGATAAAATCAATATGAATCAAAAAAAGTTCTGACAGACAGCTGAATTTTTAAGAATTATTTGAATTAAACTGTTAAGACACATAACAGTACATTTGCAAATATACTTAGTGCTTGAACAGCATATATATTTATCTGGAGAGAAAACTAGCTGCATTCTTCACATCAGAAAAATTAATCACTTTTTGAATGCAAAACTTGGGTTTTGCATGTTCTATGAAGATGCTAATCTAGCCATCCTCAAGACCATCATTCAAAATACATCAACACAGCCTACTGTCTAAAAGATCCTACTGTTCAGTTCCTCTAACTATTACAGGACTAAAAAATTCCTGTATTAGTGCTAACACAGAAAATAGCATTATCACAGAAAAACAACAATCACCTTCACATACTTCAAACTTCACAGCACAGAAGGTCTACTTAGGTATGATGTTAGTTTTAGAAGAATATTAATTGCTTAGAGGGCAAACACTAATTTACCATGTGCTTGCATGAAAAGTGCTACAGAGTAATAAAACACAGTCCAAGGACCTCCACTCCAGCATTCATTTCTAGTATATAGATTTGTCTGTGCCTAATGAAAAGCAGAACATTACAAAAGTAATTAAACAGTAAGATTAGGAAATCTGGAACTACCCAGAAGGCCTTCCAACTAATTAGAATGAAGCAACATCAACACCACTTTAAAGTTCCCATGTGATCCTTCAGTATTTGCTGGAAAGCCTCACAACACCTGCACAGGCAGTTAAAGCAACACCGAACATCTGAGAGAGGCCCTGAAGTGTTACTGACGCCCTGCCTGGAGCACACCCAGGCAGGACCACACCCCTTGGTTCACCTGCTTCTGAAACACAGTGCTCACGCTGAACGTGCCAGTTTACTGACACTCCATAAACACTAACATTCAAAACACAAGTTAAAGCTCAGGGGAAATTATCCAATAGCAAACAGTTTCAGCTTTCCAAATTGAGGTCTCTGTGATGCCCGGCAAAATGTGAAGTACCCATGAATAATCATTTGAAATAGTAGCACTGAGGTAGGACTGAAGCATAATGTACACCTTACAGTTTACTCTTACAACCTCCCTCTTCCGTTCAAGCAGACATCTCGCTACTGCTACCCTATTCTTCCTTCTCCTTCCAAAAGCCACGTGGTATTTTATTAGCATACTTTGTATATTTTAAGTAAAAACTGCCTATATCTAATTTAACTCAATTCATGCTATATAATAATATAAACAGCAAAGAGAAATACCTTGCTTTATTTTATTTTTTAAATACTCACACCTTTACTCTTCTTCAGAATGGCTGGCAACTGTTAAAGGTTGATACAAACCATTACACTGTTACCCAGCAGGTGGACGGGCAGGTTGTGCACACTTAACGTCCTTGACCTTGCAGCTCTGTATGACTTGATCAAAAACCCCAACCAAGTCAGTTCACAGAAAGACAAAAGTGCAATCTTGCTTCAGATATACAAAACAGACAATTTCATATAGACAGTGTAATCCTAAATAAACCAGTTTTTTTACCAGTCTCATAATTCTCTTCTTAATAAAACCAGTAAAATTTATTCTTTAGTTCTGTGTTTCACTGCAGGAGCTAAATCACTGTAGCCTGCTAAAGAATAAGACAGACAATATGGTATCTAGTTCAGTCAGGTTATGCTACCTACTCGAGAAGGAGAAACATTCGCTTTTGGGTATTTCATCTTTTAAATCCCAGTGGAAGAAATATTGAAGACAAAGAAAAGCATCCATTCAGATTCAGAGCACTGATTTGATTTCATTTCAGATATTCAGAGAAGAAGTTCAGAGATAATCCATGATCTCCATCTGTGGAAGAAGAGCTCTGCCATGACCTGGTTGTACTCCTCCAGCAGCTCAAGGTGAGGTGGCATCACTCTCTGACTGACAAAGTGACTGAAAGGCTCCAAAATAGATAGTATATGACCAGAAGAGACAAAAACTACTCTCAACACCACATAAAAGGGGGCACAAAAAAAATCTTAGCTCCTGAAAGACTTTGGATATAAACAGAGTGATTCAGCTATGACCCTCCGTAAATTTCACAGGTGTCTTGGTACCAACAGTTTACGCCTGGTGATCCACATAAAATGCACACGTATTTATTTAGTATTCACCAAAACAGAAATCTTGACCTAACCAAATCTAAACAGAAAGCAAATTGGTATGGGGAACTTTAAAGGAATAACAGTGAACACAAAAACAGTCCACCTGTTTTCTAAAGAGCTCAAGAAGAACTCAATTAACTAATCTGCATTAATACTGTCATTAGCAATGATCAATACCCAGATCAATACCTAAAAAGAAGGGTCAATTCATGATGCCAAGTCACATCAGAGAAAGATGAAAGAAAATGTCTGAAAAATAAATCTAAAGCATTTGCCATGTTGCGTAATACTTTCCTACTCAATAAAAATATAAGAACCCAGTAAAAAACTCTGCATGATCCTCATGATCTCAAGATTACAAAACATACTCAGATAATACAGGCAAGCATCTTTTTACTGATGTCCTTCTTAGTGTTCACCTTCCTTTTTGTTAGAATTATACGGAAAGGGTTAATTTATTTTTCCATCTCTCCAAAGGCAAACCTCAAAAAAGTTTCAGCTACTGCCTGTTCATTCTTTACCTGGCTAGGTTATGTATTCACACATGCTAATAACAGTAATCATCCTCAAAAAGACACTGAATCTTTCAGCAACTTAACTGCTGAGCTACTGAACTTGTCTCCTATAAATCTGCTTATCTTTGTTGACCTCTACCACCTCCTCAGTGTTTCTTCCGACTATCTTCCATGAAACCCTCAAGTTCCTCATATTCACCTCCTTTTTTCCCTCCTGTTCCCCACAGCTATTCTTGGAGCAAAAGACAGCACAGGCTGGGCATACATAGTGATCAGCTAATATTAAGCCAAAAAGAACATGTAAACTAAGCTGCAGCCCTGTCATCAATGAGCCCATGAATATGCAACTCTGATATAAGTGCTAATTTTCCACAAACTAATCAGTACTTTAAAAATACCTTTAAAATCCCCTCTCTCCTTCCTGTCAAATCCAGGTGAAATTGCTAGGAATTTAGAAGCTGGAGGGACTGAAAAGAGAGTGAGGACAGACAGGTGATAACCTCACCTCATCTCCATAATCTCAACATTCTCTTATTTTTCTATAGTTTTATAGCATAATCAAATACATTAAACAGGTCAGTTGCTATGTTCCCTAACTGCATCTACCAAATAATTCAGTTAGAAATACACTGAGATATTAATGTAAAGAGTCAAGCTGCTCCAGCAGTGAGCCAGGATATAAAAAGAAATTCTTTACTTTTTCTGTTCCAATTTAGATTTCTGCTCTACAGCCCCAGGTCCTGGCATTGGACTCTCATCCAAAGACTCTTGGAATGCCAAATCAATCTACTATCGTAAAACTTACATATCAAACATTTCCTAAAAATCAAACTAGAAGATGTATGATAAAAAAAAAAAAAGAAAGAAAAAAGCCAAAGACAGCTTGAGTTGAAAAGGCTTCTTTCCAGAGAGATGAACAACCATCATAGAATCAAAAAACAAGGACCATAAAGGCATCAGAAATACTCAACACAGAACATCAGAAATACTCAACTCTGTAACACAGGTAAACCTATACACATAATTAAATGCATTTAGCCTTAATAAACATCTAACTTATATGAACACTGAACTTTCAGTAAGGGTTTAAAGGTTTTCTCAAAAAAACCCCAAACCCACAAAAATTTTGCAGTTTTGTGTGAAAATATATACTTTCTTCCTCCAGTTATTATCCATGTTTTTAACTTCTCATACTGTTCAGTATAAGTTGCCATACTCTCAGATGCAGGCAGAACAAACAAAGATTATTTTTTTGTGAAGTCAATGAAAAGTACTGTGGAGAGACTGAGACGAAAATACAAAGAAAAGTTGTTTTGATGTTAAGCTAGAAATGTTGTAATGTTGATAAACAGAGCTTCAAAACAATTAAAATCTACGACTTTAAACAAACAAATTGTCATTGGAAAAGATCCCAAAGTAAAATGGAAAAAGACATTATTTGTGTTAAGAAAAAAAAGATGAATTCCCACATATAAGTCAATTTTGTTTAACGCTACTCTCAAATCAAATCTCTATTTTCCTTCATCAACCCTCACCCACATCACATATTTGTTTCTTAATGCCACAGAAGTATTTTACCGAAGTGCTTGAGCAATGGCTGACAAACAATTGACCAGCCATCAATTCTCTAATTACCAAAGAAACTCCAGGGTTTGGGTATCTTCAACCAGTTAGTGTATTTTGTATCCCCTTCTGTGTACGACATCCTAAGTACACAAGTGAACAGCTCAAAAATCAGAGGACGTACGAAGCTGAAGCCCTACGCTACAACATTGTCTTAAAACAGTGTTCAAGAGTCTACATATTGATCTAGAAAATTTCTGCATCTTCTAAAAGTGCATCTCCTAAAACCATTTGGAGGCATGCTGTCAAACAGGGAATCTCATTCAAGGGTTATGTTCATTTAGCTCTTCATTAACTTCCACAGTAAGCAGTTCTGTACTAAAAACATTGAAGAGTAGGACAGGTTGAACAACACTACCATTTGTGCCCAGCTATACATAAAACAGCTTTATTGTGATGTGCAAGACAAATGGCAATACCATGAAGGATTTCCATACTCTCAGAAGCAGCTGAAACTTGACTGGTTAGGACAACACACAAACTATGAAACTGCTTTCAGTTTCCTCATGAAATAAATTTATGCTCAGCTGTGACAAATACAAAAGTAAAGCCTTTATGAAGGTTTGGGGTTTGTTCTGTTTACTTTTTAAAACTGTTTTCTTGACTAAACCATCTTAAAATATATTACTATTCACAAAAAGCTGGGAACAGACACTCCCATGCAACATAATTAGATACCACTGATAAGTAAACAGAGGCAAACAGCAAACAGCAGCAGCAGCTGTACTCTTTTCAGCTTACCTGAGCTACAGAATTTCTAAGGATCATAAATACCGTTGCAGAAGTTAGTCACTGTGCTATTAAAGGTTTCAAGGACAAAGTTTGACACAGTCAGAGAAAATATCTCAAGAAATCAATCTGAAAACAAGCATCTGTTTTCCCAACAAAAAGTTTCAAAATTGCAAATACCAAACAGCAGTCATTACATTTATGTTAATTGAAGCCTTTCAAGGTAATCACAAAACAGAAAGCAAGTTTGAGGTCTACATTACAAAGGCAAAATGAAAGGTAAAAGGGTGACAGCAGAGTTACCTGATGTTATTTGCATTGTGTGTAATGCTGATTGTTTACACAGTTTACTCAGAAAACTTTAAGACAAAGGCAAATTCAGTTCCTTTGCAAACACCTTGGACAGCTGAGTGTGCTTTACACTCCTTACTGGCTTCATATGTGGCAACAAGAGACTAAAAACTGCACATGTACCATAACACAAACCCAGGCTGCGAAGTTCTGCTAATAACTGTACTGTATCACTCTCTGAACTACTCCAGGAGAAACAAGCACTGAGACAAAACGTTCCTTAGGGTCTGAATGATCAAACAGTAACAGGACTTAGTCTGGTCACCCACGGCAAGTAAGAAATCTCATTTGCCATTTCTCAACCACTTCTACGGAACTGAAACACTTCTTCTTAAGTCTCATCTGTGCTTGCTTTCACAGGCACAGGGCAACACAAAATAATGGAGTATTTGCATAATTATGTTCCATCTTTCCTGAAATTATCAGATCAAATTATGTTCTCAAGCCCTGCTACAGATGACAACAATTATGGATCTCCATCACGGGTCAGATGCAGTGCTAACACTGTTAGCTACCTTATGCACCCCCCGGGAGCTCCACAGTCTCCTACTTTTACTCAAAGGCCTTGCCAATTTTACAACTGACCAGAAGCTTTGAAACAGAAATATTAATTAAGCTCTCTTTGTTGCAGCAGCATAAATGCTGTTTTTAAGGTGCCTGTAAGTTCTATCCATTACCTACAGGCATACCCAACCTCCCTTTAGCGTATTTCAAATACAGTGGTCAAAGCTCTATCACTGCAGAACACTGAAGGTCTGAGAATGTGCTTTTTCTTGTCCAATACATCCTGAACATTTTGAATTCTTCAACTCTACCAGACACCTGCTAAACAGCAACTGCAAGTCACTGATGGTTTCTTTGTAATCACTGGAGAGGTGCATAATGAAAACAGCAAGAATGCAGGGGCAGCCTTGCCTCGCTCAGGAGCACCCATGAGGAGGAGAATCAGAGACCTTCTCTAGTGGCTATAAATGTCTGAAAATGGCACTCACACTTCAGTCACACTTGTTAGTCTAAACAAAGCTGAAAAAAGAAGCTACTATGATAAATTACTCACTATTGCACTGCTCTAAGCTGTGGTGGGGACCAGGAATAATCTTTTAGCTACCACTTAAGATTTTTTTCTCTTCCAATTTAAGATGCACCAAAATCTATGAAGAAAGAGAGATTTCCTTCTGTGAGGTAAAACTGGGATTGTCTAAAAGTTATAGAGATATTAAAAATACACAACTAAAGAAAATTCAGGATAAGCATAAAAAAGTTGGAATTCTTTACTTTACAGAGTAGAAAATCCAAAAACCATATAACCAGGACTTATTCCCACTAAGTATCATAGAAAATATGAAGCAAAAAGGTAGACATGGGAACAGAAATCATTGCTTAGGCAAAAGGAACAAAGGGGGAAAACCTATTGAAAATGACATACAGAAAGAGATCCCTATACCCAATATAGGAAAGATAAGTCAAGTTTCACTAAAGGGGATAAAGGAAGGCAAGTATCACAAGCTTCAATTTACGGGCCTTAAAAAGTATCTTCAATGACCTTTTTGCTATCAAGTACAGTTTATTCTGCCAATCCAAGTGGGGCATTATGGCAAGAACTATGTTATTTTTCATAGAAAAATGCTAACAGTTGCTTCTAACCGTTCATCTCTCAGTTGTGTAAATGATAATCTGAGACAGGTTGGTTCCTGTGGCTTTCAGAGGAGCAGCTCTAATTGAACAGTGCTTGTTACCAAAACCTGACTTTTGTCCACACGAGAGCTTCCATCACAGTTGGCACGGAGATCTCTACTAATGCTTTCATCTATGTCTGGCACAGACATAGCACAGAAGGCTAAAGTGTTAACAGCCACTGCTTCAGTAGGGTATCAGCAATGATCAGTAAAACCCTGCCTACAGCAGGAAGTCACTCAACACACATTTACAGTAGACTCTACATGGCACTTTGCTCAGATACCGAGTGCACAAATGCATGTAGAAATGGACTGATGCCCCTCCGGCTCTCTCCCAGCCCTCTCCAGACTCATTATGAAGTTTTCAATAGCAGCACTCTTCCCTTCACTGCTCCAGGTCACCACTAAAGCAACATCAACTAAAAGAAAGCCATATAAAGTCAGCCTGTCTATGGAGAGACTATAAAAAAATCCACATGCAACAAAACTCACATTTTGCCAATATTTTTTGCCACAGTCAAAACATTTTCTGGGGTACAGCACTGGTGTGTGTTTAGCAAGCTGGGAAATTACAGCTCTCTGCTGTGGGAAGTTCAGGAGTCAACAAAATTTTTACATCCCTCTGACCAGTAAAAGTCAGTCCTGACTCTCTACAAACCAAGTGTAAGAGCTGTCTATTAAAGATGGTATCTTCTATTCATGTAATAGTAGAAGTATCCTGAGGAAAGCCTGGACAGTTTCCCATTCCATCCTGGTCCATGTCTCCCAATTCTCCTTCCAAAGTTTAAGAAATATTAGAGTAATTCAAGTCTGCAAGAGACTATGGGTAAACACAGCTTGAGTTGTGGAATTACTTACTTTGTGTGTATTTTTGGTGGGGGAAGATTAGACACATAAATCTTTTCAATTTGTTGAAGTTATAACTTACACTACTCCTCATTATCCAGTCTGCCCTCTAACTTTTACTTCTGCAACTTTATAATTCCAAAATACTCATGTTAACACTCCTACAGCTTATTTGCCAACCAGTAATAAAACAAACAACGTATACATGGTTATCATTGGAACGAATTCTAGAATCTTAAAATACAAGAACCGGTCATTTAATATTTTCTTACAGTTAATTCCATAAACAAGTCTGAGGTTGAATATGAACGTTTTCTATGGGGGGGTTTGTAGTTTTGTTTGGGTTTTTTTTTTTTAACTTTTGTGCCAAAAGGAAAACTGAAAATAATCCTTATGCAAAATATCCTAATATCCTAATGCAATGCCTCAATTTTAAAAAAATGAAGGCAAGTAATTAAAGGTCATGTGTTTATATCTACTCCTAAAAGATTGGTACTCCTGAAAAAGTCCAGCAAATAAAATCTCATGTGCTTCACTACACTATCTTATGAAGCAGCTGTATTTAAGAAATCACTTGTGACTAATTAATAAATTTTCTGAAGTTGTAACTTCTCTCATACTTGGTGTTGACTACCACCTGTAAACATACACTTCTTAAATGGTTTTTAGAAGTTCAAAAAAAACCCCACAAAATTTATTTCCTGGGTACTTTTGACAGCAAAACAATAAAAAAAAAAAAAATCAAACGTACTTACTTTGATAGGAGCTGTTGAGAACTTGACTTTTCGGTCCGGCTCTGGATCTTCCTCTTCAGAAAGTCCAGGAAACTCCTCATATTCACTGTCATACATATACTCCTCCTCTCCCTCCAAAATTTCTTTGCCTTCAGGGTCTTGGTTTTCTGGCTCTGCATCCCTGTCATCATCAAAAGCTGCATTCTCTATTCCAAAATCACTGAAGTCCTCACTTTGCTTTTCCAACACTTGCTCCTCTTCTTCAGTATCCTCTTCCTGCTCTAGAACATCCTGTACTTGTGTAACTGGACCATCTCTTACGGACATCCCATCTCTTTCTTCTTCCCAATTGGCCTTGCTGCCGTGCGTAAACTCTTCTAACACTTCCAAGGCATATTTGCTTCTCTTCCCTTCCTGTACATGACATACGAGCTTCTGATTCTCTTGTTCAGCGTGACCTTTCTCCGAATCTTCTTTTTCATGCCCTGAGGTTTCATCTTGTGCAACCAGCTCTGTGCAAACCCCCTCTGTGGGAGAAACCCGGGAGGAAACACTATCTGATTTCTGCTGAGCCTCCTGACCAGGCACACTGCCCATATTCCACGGGCTTGTCTCAAGTACCAGTTGCCCTCTTTTATCTTTTCCAAGCGCCTTGCTCGGCTCATCTCTGCAGAGCCCAGGCACTTTGGGGAATGCACCCTTCTCCAGACATCCTTCAGCAACAGCAGACAAATTCAAACTCTGCTGGCCTCTCAAAGGGTCCTGATTTGGAGAACTATCATTTTTGGAAGTTTCTTTGGATTCTTCAGTATCACTGTCACCCAGAAAGCTTTCCAGCCTCCTAGAAATGGGCCCTGCATTCAGGAAGGAAGATTTGGAACCACTACTAGAATGTTGCTGCTTCAACTCCTCATTACTTTGATTTTCAACTTTCTCCAGTGCAATTGGAGGACTTGCTTCTGTATTAAAACTGAAGTGGTCCACCACATTGCTGCAATCAGAAGCTGAACCATGTCTCCTCTTATCTTCACTTCTTTCACATTTGCTGGGGGAATATCTGTCCACTGAGCTCCGCTGCTTTATATTTCTCTCGAAGAGCTTCCTGGTCTCTGAAAATTTTTCTGCCAGGGCAGCTTTGTCCAAGTCTGCCTCATCGCTGCTACGGATGACTTTGTCAGCAGCAGAAGACACAGACAGCGAATCCACAGGACCGCCACTGGGGCTGGTAGTTGTATTAAGAAGATTATTTTTTTGGACAATGAGAAAAGATGGACTACCTGGAGAAGATCCATACTCTGCTGCCGTGGCCCGGCTGATTAGTTTGGTCTCAGTAGGTGGACTGCTTTCACAAGAGGTTGTGGAGGAAGAGCTTCCCATTTGCAAAAACATATTTTTGATCTTGTGTACTCTATTGCCATAAGTGGCAGCTCTGCCTCGACTGTGTGGGTCACTTCCCCCTCCATTGGAAGAGGTGCTCAGCTTCTGATGCAAGCCCGTTTTGTTGGAAGTGTTATCAGGATTGTTTACACCATCAAAAGAGCATTTGATAGCATGGAAATCAGATTTGTAAGCATTTCGGTGTGGAGAAGCACTTCTTAAAGTCCTTTCCCCCTTGCCTTCGGTTTTCATCATTGTTGAAGAGAAAGCTCCCTCCACTCCTTTAGAAGAATGGGAAGAACGACTCCCTAGCACAAAGCTTCCACCCTCCAACACCAGGCAGTGTAGATCCCACAGAAGATCCCAAAAGCAGCCTTTCACTCAGCCAGCCTCCCCGCTCGCACTGAAATGGAACGCAGGGGACTCTACGTGGAGAGAAAGAAATCAAAGCGCGTGAATGGCCACATCGGGTGTTATCCCCAGCGCGGATCGCGGTATCCGGAAAGCCATCTGCAGAGAGACAGTGAGTTTCCATTAACTCGCGGCCTCGCCGGCGTGTGACACGAATCCGAAACTCGGGGTGGGAATCGCAGCCCAAGACCTCCCTGCGGTATAAAGCCCATTGTGTCCGCCGGGACGCAAGGACCCAGCTGCTCCCCGGGCACCGACCTGGCGGCTCTGGCGGGGGATGCGGCGGCAGCAGGCGACCCCCCCGCCACCTCCGGCTGCCGCCCCTCCGCGAAGGGCCGTCCCGGGCTGGGCCCGGCCGGGTCGGGCGGCGGGGGAGGGGGCAGCGCCGGCCCTTCCTGCCGCCCGGAGGAGGCCGGGCCCGGGCCGGACCCCGCGCG